>JAPMOQ010045244.1:361-21873 GCA_026543055.1 Argiope trifasciata
AAAAACTGTCGTCATTTCAACGAACTTAATGAGTAAAATGATTCCAATTATAAGACAAACATTTTTCTACGAAACTCGAGGAAAGCAACAGTCAGATGAATTCAATCATTCTACTATCGAAGAAGGAGACACTCAACATCTAGCCATGTAAGTGAAATTTTAATACATAGCTAAGGATGCAATTTCTTAAAAAATAAAATGAATCTCATAGGCTGATATACTATCTGTAAAGTAAACTATGTTACATTTTTTATAAGTAGATTTTGCACTGTAAATGAATGAATATTTTTGCTATATATATTTGAAGTCCATAATTAAAAACTAATACTAGTTTCAAGTTCAAAAAGTAGTCTTTTCAGTGATAGGAGTTTTGCCTTAAAATAGTTTTTTACTTTCTAGTATACATAATATAGAAAAATGATAGTAATCATTAAAAAATTCGAACTCGTGATTTTGACGAAATTCAATTTTTAAACTTCTCTGAGTTTGAAAAACACAATTTTTTTTGCTTATGACAAAGACAACTCAAAAGGGTCTTTGAAATAGACGGTTAAAATTTAATATACGATCATTACACCAAATTTGCAATTTTTTTAATTTCAAATTTTGAATAAAATCTAATCAGAGAAAATTTGTCCGCTTTTTCGAATATAAGTTAGCACGATGACTATAAAATAAAGAAAACAGGATGGATAAGATTAGATACACAGAGTTAACATTTTTAATGTAAACATATGTCAACATTTGACCAAATTCAACAAAAGTTTGATTGTCTATCAGTCTGTATTTTCAGAAGTAAGTAAATCAGGTCATTCAAAAATGTACTGACTCAAATATCAAATTTGGTGAGTGATTTTGTGATTACAAATGTGATTTTGTGTCAAATTTTTGGCATAGTCGACAGAGAAAAAATATATCTAAAGCACAAATTAAACTATTGAACACTATTAACTGTATGCCAGAGATCAGTCGTCCAATAACTTTCCAAGCATGACTATTCCAATAGATTCAGTAAAACTGCTGAATTCACGCTAAATGTTAACATTTCACAGCTCTTGTAAGCCTAGGGCATACAAGGCATTCTCTAGCACATAGGTTCCCAACGTGAGCTATAACGCCCCCTTGTGAGCGTTTGAAGCTTTCAGGGGGGTGGTAAAAGACCCAGAGAAAATTAAGGGGCGTTAGAAGATTTACCAAATACAGTGTACAACAACTTCAAGGAACGATTCCAGGATAATTTAAACATGGACATACCAGACTGTGTTTGGGATCCTTTGTCATATGTCAACACAGCAGGATCACCTTAATTAGAAGGACTAATAGAACTGACGACAAATGAGGATCTAAAAATTAGATTCAAGGATGGCTACCAAGAATTTTGGCTGCAGAAGTCTATTTCGCAAATGCATTCAGGATTGTGCTCGATTGTTCAACGGCTTCTGACAGCATTCCCGTTTTCATATTTAGCAGAACGTGGATTTAGTGCTGAGGCAACATTGGTAATGAAAAAGAGAAATCGGCTCCATATAACTGAACGTGACGACTTACGATTGTTATTAAGCTCTTATTTATCTGGAGTGGGAGGATGGGGGCGATATTGACATATTCATTAGAAAAGGGGGTGCCAGTTCCAAAAAGGTTGGGAACTTCTGCTCTAGCTTATCAAGTTTGTTACAGAATAAGCAAGAAAATTTTGAAGACAAAATTCCAGTTGGGTTTTTCTAATTTTATAAAGTTTTCAAATTTTTATAAAATATTTAATATATTTTTACACGCATGTAAATGCTGATATGTATAATTAAGAGAAAATTATAATATTAAATTTGAAACAGAAAAAGTAAGTAAAAATAAATTATTATCATACTGTGAAGTCTTGAACTAGAAGTTCGAATTCCCTTCAAAAAATTTTATTCAAGTATGTTCAAAGATTGGCCGAAATGTTTTTATGACTTTACCAAAAAAAAAAATCTTTACTCTCCTTTTCAGTTTTATTGAAAATAACATAATGATAAATAAAATATCAGTTCTCATTTACAGATGTAAGCAAGACATTATAAACATTTTGCACTATATAATATTTCCCGAAACATTCATAGCAAGCCATTATACAAATTTTGCTTCATGAAATAATACAGTTGTGGCGCTAGCTTCAAAAGCCAATTAACAGCCTTCGGACAAAGTTGGTCCCTTTTGTCTAGTGGTTATATTACGTAGCTAAGGGCTTTGAAGTAGCGGTTTCGTCCTCGGGAATGCAACCTATTCTTTGGTGACATTGACTCTGAACTAAAAAATGCAACCTTGGTGCAGTTGTCGTGGCGCCATCTACTCCCTGTACTTAGGATATCCATAGAAAAACTTTCGGTACTTGTTCGGTTTTAACGACAACAAACAAAGCGCCAAATAAAAGTTTTGCTACTTTGATCAATGTTTATGCACATTTATTTTATATATATTTATTTGTGCATTATGTCTCATTGTCCCTTCCCCCTCTTTTTTTTATTGTTTTTTTATTGCACTTACCATACGACAACAACAGCATTTGTGCACTTAAGGTATCCGACTACATTCAAAGGTAAATTTTTTTTAAAGTGGATTTTTAAAAAACTATTTAAAATTATGGTTTTTAGATGTATTGTCAATTATAATACAAAATACTATATATACAACAAAATTATATTATATTTTGAGAAATAGGAAAATCTGTGGTAAATTTTACTGGAATTTATAACCAAAACGGTTAACACTCTACACAAAATTGTAATAAAGCAATCTAATGTTTCTTTGTACACAAGTTGTAGAACATAATAATGAGTGAAATGAACCAAAATTTAAGAAAAATTTTGAGATGCAAAGAATTTATGGATAAAAATTTATATATATATGCATTTTTTTTTTTCATAAATTACCAACGGCATTTTTTTAAAAACGCCAAAGTATTTCACCAGCAATAAAACTTTTGGTTCATTTCATTGCCCATATGATTTAAAACATACCCTGAAATTTTCATGTAGTGTTTATGTGATTTCATTATTTTTTAATTTTTTTGATTTAGTTAATTATTTTATACGTCTATTTTTTTTGTAAACAACCATATCTGATGTTGATGTAAAACTGGTGCAAGTAGGCATCTCGCTCGCTCTCCGTTAGCGGCAAAAAGTTTTATCACGTGCGCTCGTTGGCAGCAGTATAATTCTATTTTTTAAATATAAAATATATATATAAAAGAATTCGATGGTTTACGATTTTCGCTCTAGTTAACAGTATTTTAAATATATTATGTGTTATCTTGTTAGCGGCATTCTTTAGTATTATATTCTGTGTTTCCTTATACATATGTGATCGTCTTCATGTTTTGTATACATATATGTGCGTGTCTGTGTGAAAAATAAACAAGAAATTAAAAGAAGAATATTTCCTTGGAGTAAATACAAACACACACAGCACTATACCATATACGTGTAAACATGTAGCCTTTGAGATATCATATTAACAGTGGAGAATTTTTATGAAAATTAACGTTTTGAAGAAATTAAAGAAAGATTGAATTGAATTGAAGTCAGATTTTCCTTTTTAAAGAAAAGATAACTTGTTTCGGAAAGAGGAAAATCTGAACTACAAGAAATAAAAATTTTAAAATATTCGTCAAAGCAGGGTCTTAAAGTAGTCGGATACCTTAAGAATATTTTTTATAATTTGGCGATTTTTTTTATCGCCGTTAAAACCGACTAGAACCAAACTTTCTATCTGTTTCTCTATGTTTTCTTGAAAACTACAACCAAATTCTAATATATTTCCTGATATTTTGAAAATTAATCTTTTAATCGTGCTAAAGAATAAGCTTTTTATTATATTTATATCCTATTTTATGTGTTATTGTGATTTCTAGGTCACAGATACTATTTCTAGTGATTTTTCAGTCATTTTGTACGGCACAAATCCTCGGAAGCGAAGAACATTGCGACCGCCATGAAAGATCCAAATCCTACTTAGATGTCGCTGTTGACTTAATTACAAAAGCAAAGCGATCTTTCCCTGAAGGTAAGACATTTTTTTTTCAGCCTTATATTTTTACTAATAATAAAAGTTTATACATGTTGATGTGACTTATGGCATTTTACAAGCCCGCTGACAGATACATTCGGCGATTTAAGGTATCCGACTACATTCGAAAGAAAAATTCTGGAAAATCGGATTTTTCAAAAACTATTTGTGGTTTTTAGATACATTGTTAATTATGAACACCATAAATACAAAACATTATTTGAAAATATAAAATATTTTTAAATAGAAAAATTTGCGGTACATTTTGTTGAAATTGAACCGAAACTGTTAGCACTCTACACAAAATGGTAATGCAGCAATCCTATTTATCTTTGCACAAAAGTTATAGAATATGACGATGAATGATATGAACCGAAATCTAAGAACTATTCTGAGATGCAAAGATGTTATGAGTAAAAATATATGTATATATGTGTGGTCTTTTTAATATATTTACAACTTAATTTTTCTAATAACACCAATAAATGAAAACTATTTCATCAACGAAAACCTGCACTTAACGACCGAGACCGCCGACGTCTGTGTAGAATGGTCAGTGTCAATAGACACGCAACACTTCGTCAAATAGCTGCAGGAATCAATGTGGGACGTGTCCGATAGGACTGTGAGACGAAATTTGTCTTCCTTGGGCCATGACAGCAGAAGACCGACTCGAGTGCCTTTACTGACAGCACGACATCGCCTGCAGCGACTCTCCTGGGCTCGTGAGCATATCGACTGGTCCCTAGACCAGTGGAAAACCGTGGCGTGGTCAGATGAGTCATGATTTCAGTTGTTACGAGCTGATGGTAGAGTTCGAGTGTGGCGCAGACCCCACGAAGCCATGGACCCAAACTGTCAGCAAGGCACTGTTCAAGCTGGTGGTGGCTGCATAATGGTGTGGGCTGTTTTTACATGGCATGGACTCGGTCCTCTGGTGCAACTGAACCGATCATTGACTGGAAATGGTGATGTTCAGCTGCTTGCAGATCACTTGCAGCCATTCATGGACTTCAAGTACCTGCACAACGATGGGATTTTTATGGATGACAATGCGCGATGTCACCGGGCCAGAACTGTTCGCGATTGGTTTGAAGAACATTCCGGACAATTCCAGCGCATGATCTGGCCACCTAGATCGCCCGATATGAATCCCATCGAGTATTTATGGGACATCTTCGAAAGGTTCGGTCATGCCCAAACTCCTGTACCATCCACACTTTCACAATTATGGACGTCTATACAGACAGCATGGCTCAATATTCCTGCAGAGGACTTCCAACGACTTGTGGACTCCATGACACGTCGAGTTGCTGCACTTCACTGGGTAAAAGGAGGACCGACACGATATTAACAATCATCCCATGACTTTTGTCACTTCAGTGTATATATAAATATATATAAGTTTAGCTGTTTTGGAAAGTGGAAAGTCTGAACTACAAGAAATAACAATAAAAAAAATCGCCAATGCAGCCAATAACCAGTGTTTATAACGTAGTCGGATACCTTAAGCCGAAATTAGGGTCTCTTGTTTTCACAGTAGTGCCAACTAGGGTTAAGAGTACCACTTAGCTAATTCATGCTTTCACATTCACTTGCACAACCCCTTTTCCCTGGGTGGTGCATTAACACAACTCACTGATGAAGCATAGAAGAGCAACCATGCCTGAACCAGGACGCCTAGATCACGGGGAAGACATGCTACCCCTACACCAGGACGCTGGCTCTATACATATTCATTCGCATATGTGTCATATGGGGTATTAAGTGCATTAAAAAGACAGGCATACAAGAAGACCTATCAAATTTGGTCAGATATATTTTAAAATTCGGGAAGGACCTCAGAATGATTTTTTAAATATTTAATTAATTCAAAATTAAACAAAAATTTCCTATTTATAGTTGTTACTTTTCAAAAGTGTTAGCACAAAAGTAATTTTTTTATTATCTTGAAATTTAAAAAAATTATCTTTTTAATGATACATCAATTTTTCTTAAGTTTTACGTACTTTTAATTGATTTTCAAAATAGATTTTACACATTGTTTACAGCGTTTCCTGAAAGTCTTTACCTTTTATTGGAAAGAAATTTAAACTGTTTTTACTGTCCATGGAATACTAAATTGTGCATTTATTGCCTTTTGATGGAAGCTAAAATCTTAATTAAAAAAAAACTTTTTATCCTATTTTATTACATACGAAGAAATAAGTTAATTATATACTATTATAATGCTTTCTCCCATTGAGAGAGTATTATAATAGTTTAAAAATTCGAATACGCGGTTTTGATTAATCTCTATGTTTCAAATATCTCTAAGTCTAATATGTATCTGAATTAGTTTATGAACACTATAACATGATAAACGATTTGGGTTGGAAAGATGAACATTTGTATGAAGATTGTTACATCAAACCAGTACATTTCTTTTCAATTTTGAATGAAATTCCAAAAAAAAAAAATGCTTTTGTCCATTTATCCGAATATAAATTAATGAAATAACAATAGAATGAAAAGATCTAGATATACTGTCTGTCCATCACAAGAACTCTGCTAGACGATCGTCTATTTTTAACGCGGGCGTCATACTGTAGGAAGAATTCATTTCGCGGAGATAGAAATTCATTCAAGTTTCTCAAGCTGACACGTTTAGCACCAAATTAGCGATATTATGTGTTATAACACTTAATTGTTGAAAACAAATTTAAAAAAATCACAAAAATTTATTTGCGTACTCGGAGTATTGAAAATGTCTGATATTTTTGTTATAAATTTACAAAGTGAAAAGCAAATCAAATAGAAAAACTGAATAATTATTTGCATGTCTAACGACTGCGCAAGAAGAAAAAATTAAGAAGTAAAATCATGCAAGATAAAAAATTAATCATAATTATTTCATTTGATTTAAATTTATATGTTACTAATATAAAATTATCCGCTGCAAACGCGTCTAATTTAACATAAAAGCAATAATATAATTAATCGTAATTATTTCATTTGATTTAAATTTATATGTTATTAAGAGACAAAAAAAAATATTATATGCAGTTAAATATTAACCAAAGAAAAGATTAATAAAATATAAAAGAAGTAAGCTAAGCGAATATAAAGATAGTGCAACTGCGACTAAAGCGAGAAGTCGAACGAGCAACAAGTTTCTCTTATCGCTACAATTGACGCCAAGAACAAGAATACTCCCCAAAACTTCCGTCCGATTCTACCCATTCAAAATGGATCTTCCCCAACAAAACCGGTTTCTATGACGCCCGCAATAAACACAGACGATCGTCTAGCAGAGTCCTTGTGATGGACAGACAGACAGTATGTATGGATGGTGGTTTTTGATTCACATATTAATCATCCAACGTTTAGATATCTAGTCAAATTTGGAATCGAATCCCTCATTGGCCTTTTGTTAGTCTACACTGATTAAATATTACTTATTTTGTTATTAGAATAGGAGCTCCATGTCAAATTTTAATTTTAATAAGTTTAATAAAAGCACCCAAAAAGTTTCAATCTTCTAATTTTGGTGTATATTAACCGAATTCATTGGATCATCTCCCAAAAATCAATTTCACGTGAATCGATTAAACATTCACATGCAAATTAAAATGGGCACTGTAGTGAACGTAACATGCATCCGTAGCAGTTCGACTTCTGCGTACATTGTTCAGGGACATTGCACATCATTGGAGTGAAGGTAATTCAACCCCGTACCATATATTATATGGTATGGGGTTATTATTATATTCATCTAAAATGCGAGAGCCAGCTTCCTTATGTAAAAGATTCTCTCATTTTTACTTGAGACCCCGTCTTGATGGTCTTAACTTCAAGCAAAAGACAATTTTCAAAATCCTACAGAAGAAATGCAGATGTGGCACTGCGATTTTAACAAAAAAATGTATATCAAAGGTACTTTTCTGCTCCCAAGAGCCGTAAAAATTGCCAAACTGTTGGTGATTTGGCGAAAATAATTTAATTGTCGCCAACGATGTACGGAAATGGAAAAGTACTACAGATTATACCGTCCTATTGGAAGCCATTAGGATTTCAATATAGATGACATGAAGCAGGTCTATGTAATACAAGAGTGTACAAGCGCCTTAGAGATAATCAAAAGGACTAAATGGAGATCATCAGTCCCTTCACACAGTCCGATAGCAAAACAATTCCATCAGGAATATCTATTTTGATCCATCAATTCACAGCAGATCCTAAGCTCCATTGGAAATACCTTAAGGTATTAAACTACGTTTGAAGGAGTTTTTTTGGAAAAATTGGATTTAAAAAAATTATTTATGGTTTTTAGATGTATTGTCAATTATAAACACTATAAATACAAATAAATTATTTGAAAATATAATATAATATGAGAAATGGGAAAATGTATAATAAATTTTAATGATATTTAACCAAAATGATTCACACTCTACGCAAAATTTTAATACATTAATCCTATTTTTAAACCGACATAATAAAATTTATCTCAATCCAAAGACTAAAATGGGCAGGACACTGGATTAGAATGAAAGATGACCGAACCACCAAAAAGACCTTCGACGCTAAACCATCTGGAACCCGCAAAAGGGGTAGACCGAGGATCCGGTGTATCGAGTGTCAAGAAACAGATCTAAAAGTTCTCAGAGTTAATAACTGGCGAAGTCTATCCAAGAAGCGGGCAGCCTGGAATTCGATTCTGCGGAAGGTCATGGCCCACCCTGGGCTGAAGCGCCACTGAAGAAGAAGAAGAATCCTATTTTTCTTTGCACACAAGTTATAGAATTTAATGACGAATGAAATGAACCAAAATCTAAGAAACATGTTGAGATGCAACGAAGTTATCGGTATAAATATACGTAGATATGCATTTTTTCCATAAATTCACAACTTAATTTTTTCAAAAAACACCAATAAGTGAAAAAATATTTGACCAGCAATAAAACTTTTGGTTCATTTCATTGCCCATATTATTTAAACCACAAGCTGGAATTTTTATGTAAATACCTCTATTAGGTTTTGAGACATTATGTTAACAGTGGAGAATTTTTATGAAAATTGACATTTTTAGAAAAATGAAAGTTAAGGACAATGTTTAGCCGAAAAATAAGTGACCTTGGATGTGTGGTCAGTCTTTCCTTTTCCTAGAGAAGATAAACTGTTTTAGAAAAATAAAAGTCTGAACTACAAGAAATAACAATTTTTAAAAAAATTTGCCATTGCGGTTTATAAGCAGTGTTTTTAAAAGTAGTCGGATACCTTAAAAGTAAAAAGTTCGCTATATATAGTAAATAATTTAACTTTTCCTATACTATAGAATGGACATTAAAATTACTCACTAACAGCTTTTAAATTCGAAGGCCCACACTTAGAAATAAAGGGGTTTTTTTGTAGGTTAGGTTGGCTTGGTTAGTTGGCTTGGCTCTTTTGGCGCAAGAACCATATCTGATTCTACTGCTCCAAGCAAATGGTAAAATTATAGACCGAATTATAAAACCACTCATGATAAAAATAACAGCAGAAATTTATCAATATACAATTACCAAAAATAAAAGTTCAAATATGTACAAGCTTAAAAATGTAAATGAAACAAAGATGCAAAAAACGCATTACTATGACGCAATGTAAAAATCGACGAAAAAAAATTAAATAAAATTGTAAATGGCATTGGATTTTAAAAATTTTGAAATGTTTTGGTGGAATTTTTCTCTTAATAAATCTTGTAGTGTTAAAGACGATGAGTTAAAAAAGTGTAAACGAGATGAATGAAAAGACGGGCACTCAATTAAAATATATTTAATGGAAAACGACGGTTTTTCAGTGGAATCGAGTCTCGAGCCTGAAACCCTCAGGTTCCGAGACCTTACCAAAAGGCCACCGTGGCCCATTTTATTGTAGACATTGTTGCATAAATATTGCACCCTTTTTTTTCTCAGATCCAATCACAATCCAGGAGAAATCCTGCCCTCCAATAGACTGTGAAGAGGTGCTGCGCAGTGGTCACAACCATAGCGGAGTGTACACTGTATGGCCGAGAAGTAGAGTGACCGATGGAAAACCTTTAGAAGTATACTGTGACATGGACACGGACGGTGGAGGATGGATTGTGAGATTCAGTCCTTTTTTTTATCACCTTTTTTCTTGCTCTGTCTGTTTGATCTTGAGATCAGTTTTAAAACAGTTTTTCAAAAAATGAAAAGACTTTAATCTGGAATAGTCTTCCCAAAATACTCCCGCAATAAAGATAGGTTCGACTGGAATTTTACCCTCCTACTTGGTGCATTTTTCAAAAAGTCGCCAACAGCAGTTTTTGCACCATGTTTTACGGAGAGTGTGGTGCACGGAAAAACACACATTTGATAACATAAAACTTTAACTTCGGCGCATTTCCGCCAAATTAAATTTTGCGAAGTGGCAGGGTTAAACTCCAGTTCAACCTAGAGCATAGGTTCTCAACCGTTTTAGAATTGGTGCCCCCTTTTCTAGTGAATATTTCAATACCGCCTCCCCCCATTCCAGAGAAATAAGAGCGAACACAATTCACCGTGAAAACAAGAATTAAATTTAAAAAATTACTGATAGACAGAATATTGTTGGAATCGAAACGCTACTGAATCTCTTCTTTATTTAAAAACATGTTAGCTTACCTGTTATAAGGACAGGCAGGGGTTTTGATGATTGAAGCAATCCATAATAAACTATTGCTTTTTAATTAAACAAAGTGACAGTTTGAGAGACCCATCAAAACGCATACTTAATTATATTAAAAAGTATTTTTATTAAAATTTAAAGACAGCGAATTTCTAACTTAACTAATGAGGAGGCTGAATTTGATGCATTTTAAGGAACTTGTTAATATCAGACTCGATTTCACTCAAAAGCAATCGCAAGTCGCCGCGTTCAGTAACATAGAGTCGATTTCTCTTTTTCGTTACCAATGTTGCCTCAGCACTAAATGCACGCTCTGCTATCAGATATCGTTAAACAATCGACCATAATCCTGAATGCAGTTGCGAAATCGACATCTGCAGCTAAAATTCTTGAATTTATTTTTCAATTCCTCATTTTTTGTAAGTTCTATTAGTTCTTCTAAGTGAGGTGATCCTGCTGTGTTGACATTGGACAAATGATCCAAAACCCAGTCTGGTTTGTCCATGCTTAAAATGTCCTGGAATCGTTCCTTGAAGTCATTATAGACTATATTTGGTTAATCTTCTAACGCCCCTCAGGGCCATATCAACGCCCCCTAATTTTCTCTGGGTCTTTTACCATCCCCCTGAAAGCTTCAAACGCCCACGTCGGAAACCTATGCCTTAGAGCAGTGATGGGGAAACTACGGCCCGCAGGCCAAGTCCGGCCCGCGGAAAGGTTTAATCCGGCCCGTTTAAGAGTGCCATCGTGAGAATGTTTGAACCCATTCTTACTTCATAATGTGACGACCCGCATAAAAACTACTTGCGGTGATATTCAAAATACAATAGTATTCTGGACAAATCCATCCGACCCAAACAGCTGACTCCTCTTCGCTCGAAACTTCCAGACACTCTCACATTTTCAATTCATTGTTCTGTTTTTCCGAAAGAACCGCAAAACTCCAATTCCCGAACAATCCTTGCAGGTAGGTATAAATACAAGCGAGGCCGCCCGAAGATCAGTTAGTTAGCGACTTAGTCAGTCATCTGCAACGACCCGCTGTGACTCGAGTAAAAGTTTGTGTAATCCCCGAAACTCCCACTGCCTCAACAAACTTAATATACTTAATATTGTTGTAAAACTAGTAAATATGATTCGTTCCAGAGGATTATTACATCGCCAGTTTCAACAGTTTTTGGAGTCCGTACATGCTGAGCATTCCGATATCCTGTATTATTCAAAAATTCGTTGGTTAAGTGCTGGAAAAGTATTTGAAAGAATTTGGGATTTAAAAGACGACATCGTGAATTTTCTTCTTGATAAAGACATTTATAATCAATTTGACGTCTTAGAAAACGAAACTTGGCTTTCTGATTTCGCTTTTTTCACAGACCTCCTCGTACACATGAATCAACTTAATCTCAAATTGCCAGGGAAAAATCAGTTTCTTCACGATATTTTGCAATACCTGAAGAGTTTCAAATTACAGTTATTATTATTTGCTAATCAGATCTCTAAATCTGATTTTTCTCATTTTCCAAGAATACAATCTTTAAAATTCACTATATCAAACAATAAGATTAAAAAATACGGAATTAATTTGAGAAAACTATCTTCAGAATTTGAAAGGAGATTTCAGGACTTAAGAAAAATGGAACCAAAGTTTAGTATTTTTGCGACCCCATTCAATGTTAATTACGAAGAAGTTGATGCAAAATTTCAACTTGAGTTAATAGAACTGAACTGCAATACTCTCCTGAAACAATCTTTTCATTCAGTACTATTACTAGAATTTTATAAAAATTTAAGTCCAGATAATTTCCCAAATCTAATTACTCATGCAATGAAGATAGTGACAATGTTCGGCTCATCTTATATATGCGAACAAATCTTTTCAACAATGAAGCTTAGGAAAACTTTTTTAAGAAACAGAATTACAGATGAGCACCTTTCATCAGTTTTAAGAATTTCTGCTTCGCAAATGGAACCGGACTATGATGAAATTTTGATAAAACAGTCTCAATTTCATTTTCTCATGCACCACCAATCAGTAATGACACCAGAAAATAAAGTGATAATACTTCACATCAAGAACTACACTAAATTCATTTTATATTTTGTGCTTTTAATTTTCTTACCTTTTGCTTTTTTACTATTAAAATAATAAGTGTATGTAATAATATATGTATATGTTTATAAAACACAAATTTTTTAACGATTAAGCATTATTCTTTGGCCCGCTACGATCGTCTAGTTATTACAAATGGCCCGTCTTAAAAAAATTTTCCCCACCACCGCCTTAGAGGGTAGTGTTACACTGAAAACGAATTACATAGCCTTGACTCAAAAAAGTTACGAGATATTAACCTTTGTTGTTAATATAATACTTTTATTAAATCTATTGTATCGACCTTGGTAAGTTATTTGGCGATTAATCCCTGGTATGCGGTTAATAATAACCGAAAATCGAATATGCATTTTAGATGCGTTTGTCGCATCCGATTGAAACAAAAATGGAACATTAAAGTACACTTGTAGCCACAAAATTCCACACCAATTCCCTGCTACGCCTATCAAAGTAATCTGGTTGTGATAAGTTCTCGACGTTAAGATCACGAATCTTTTTTCCGGCCGAAGTACCATTATTTTCCCACGAAAGTTAATGTTTCGAATTCGATAAAGGACGATACGAATTTTATTCTTCCATATACAGTAAAAGCTCCTTATTCGCGCTTCCTTCATTCGCGTTTTCACTATTCGCGGATTAAAAAAATGCGACCTAATTCCTATATTCGCTAATAAATACATAATCTAATAAATACATACATAATAATAAAAAGATTCCAATAGGTATCCAACCCAATATTCTTTGTAAATGCCACCAAATGGACTAATAAAAAAAGTAAAATG
This sequence comes from Argiope trifasciata, assembly GCA_026543055.1. NCBI lineage: Eukaryota > Metazoa > Arthropoda > Arachnida > Araneae > Araneidae > Argiope > Argiope trifasciata. Next base: position 13,946 of record JAPMOQ010045244.1, read on the forward strand.
ATCTTATCACAACTTTGTCTAAAACATAGCCGAAATCGCGAATGGAATAGGACGAGATGGGTTCAAACAGCAATCAAGTGACATTCAGGAATTGCTTGAATCGCAAGATGAAGATTTGACTGAAACCGACTTGGAGGAAATGTTAAATTCACAGCCCATTGAGGAAGAGGCTTCAACAAGAACTGGAAACGTGGCATTTAATTTGAAAAATCTTAGTGAAGGTTTAAGAATTGCAAATGAGCTTTGCGGTTTCTTTATGAACATTGATCCGTCTATGGAACGAAGTCTTATTTTTAAGAGGCAAATTGCTAATGCGACTGCTGCGTATCAGTCTGAATGGAAGGAGGTTTAAAAACTGCCAAACAAAAGAAAATTCTTCAAACCATTGCCTAAGCCTTAAGATAATTAATCAAAATGTTCAAAAACTTCAATTAAATGGATTTTTTTTACACACATATTTGTTTTATTTTGTCACCTAGGAACGTATCCCCTATAATTCCATATAAATTACCATTCCGTATTTACGGTTTCTGTATTCGCGGCATTTTTATGGAACATATACTCCGCGAATAAAGAGCTTTTACTGTACATTTGTTTTTCATACATACCACAGCACATCGCAAGACTGATAGATTCAAAACCAACTTTTGTTCTATTAATAAACATGTTATAGGTGTGCCCTCTAGTGGCGAAAATTTGGAGCACCTTTAAAATGGCTGCAACTATTTCAAATGTGGACCGGAAACGAAGCTCCGTTTGTGAAACAACTTTTCACTTTCTCGTATACATCGTATTGAGAAAGTACAATGATAACTAAATTCGAACACCAGATTTTAACAATTCCCCCAATTCTTAGATCTTTTTGAGTATAAAAAACATTTTTTTATAGAAAATATCCATCAGTTACAAATATAATTCAGAATTCTTAGAGCCAAACGGATACAATTTCTTGTACGGTCTTCATACTTATTTGTAGATTTCTATCAAATTTCGTGCAGAATCCATCCAAAGGAAGTGTATCTGTCGGTCTCCACGTATATAAGCTAATATGATAACAACAAAAAGAAAAGCTCTAGATAGATAATCTATACTTATAATAAAGCTCAATGTGTGTGTGTGTGCGTGTGTGTGTGTGTGTGTTGGCGCTCTACAGGCCAGACCGTTAGACCTACAGCTACCAAATTTGGTACATGTATACCTTGGAGGTCGGGAATGTGCACCTCGGAGCCCTTTTTTCGAATTTTTAATTAGAATTTGAATTAATTAAAATTTAAGCGAAATTTCGACGTTTTTCCGCTATAACTTCCGAAAATATTATCGGATAACATGATTTTAACATCAATTTAAAGATTAAAAAATTAGCTTTCTAATAGTATCAGTATTTTAACATTTAACTTAAGCTTCTATTTGTAATGAATTTTTAAAGAAGCATTTCAACTATATTTTTCAACAATATATTTCGGACAAAACAATAAAATTTAATCAGCAGGAGCACGTTACGAGTGGAAGGGGAAAAATTATCTTTTATCAATAGGTTGCCATCAGATGGATAAAAACTCAAATTAAAAAAATAAATAATTATTGCAAATTAAACATTTAAAAATGCAATTTTCAGCACGTGTCTGCATGAAATGAAATAAATATGAAATATGTTTTTTTCTTTTTAAAAAAAAAGAAAATGCAAAGAATTTTATGTGATTTTTACAATATTATTAATTAAATAAATCAGCTTTGTTTAATAATAGAAATACATCTATAAAAAAGTCTAAATGAAGTAAATAGCTGCATAGTATGTAGCACGAGTCTATAAATGCTTTAAAAAATGAAGAATATTTAGCTTTTAATTAAAAAGAGATGAACTTGTGACATCAGTGTTTTAATGTATAACTCTAACTTCTATTTTTAACGAATTTTTAAAGAAATATTTTAACCATGGTTTTTTGAGCACGTGACTGGATAAAATAAAATAAAACAATGTCGGAAGTTCAAATAAAAAAAAACTATCATCGCAAATCAAATCTAAAGAAATACAACTTTCAGCATGTGACTGGATAAAATAACATAAATATAAAATGAGATATCTTCTAAAAAATAAATGCAAGGCAATGGATTCTATGATCGTTTGCAATATCTATATCATTAATTCCATAAATTATCTTTATTTACAGTAAACCTGGTTGAATTTAGACAGGATATGCATTGAAATCCCGACTTAATGGCATATTTCTATAATCGTTTGTAATATCTGTATCATTAATTCAATAATTTTTCCCCTTTTTCGCTTTCTTTAAAAAACATATTTAACATTTTGGCAACATCACCGAAAAAAACATTTTTAATATTTTGGAAGCATAATCGATAAATTGTTAGAGCATTAAACTCAAAAAGTTTTTTCGAATAAAGTTACCGACTCTTTAACTACTAATAACTGAATCTTTTAACTTTAACTATTTCTTAAATTTTGGCTAATGAATATGTGATTTAATTGAAAATTTTAGAACGCAATTCTCATGGCGAACCAGCTGGTCGCCAAAGGCGGCTAGTATATAATAGATACATTTATAATCTAGATGCATTTTAGATACATTTATAATCTACATACATTTTATATACATTTATAATCTAGACATCGACCAAGTTTTGAGTCAAATCTTGTTAAGGGCTTATTGTTTGTCTTAGATTTTATGTTTATTTGTGTACTTTTGGGTCTAATTTGTTTTTAAATTGGATGAGAAAAACGCATTTACAACACGTTTTGTTTTTGGATGTATAACAGCAAATCGGGATAAAGCACCAAGTAACTCGCCATGGATGGCATGATAGAGTTAATAAAAATGCTAAATTCACGCCAAAGAATATTTCTTAAGCATTGTACGATAAAAATATAGAAGACGATCTCGAGATATACCTTTTTGAAAGAAAGTTTTTGGAGACACCACTCTTTCAAGTTTAGATTCGCAAATAAAATATTTAGCTCATTTGAATAGCTATTGCTTGAAAACAATTCCTTTCGTCAATTAATTCTAAATCTATCCAAAGGTCTAAATCTATCCCACCTGCAGAAATAGCACACATAAGAACAGATAGATGCACGCATGACAGGCAAAAACTAGTTTCGGAACTCGCTGCTTTCATGTTCTGATGTCTGGAATTTGCTATCAAATTTGTCTATTAAAGAATAAATATGCTTACAGGTGATTCAAAGAAGAGGGAATTTCAACAGGTCTAAGGATTACTTTTTCAAAGATTGGTCAAGTTACAAAAACGGTTTCGGTGATATTGAAAAAGATTTCTGGCTAGGTATGTATTTACAGATTTCTTTCAAAAAATAAATCCTACTGTTAAAATGTAAAGTAAGTATATAATAATCATAGATTTATTTTTAAATTTAAGAGAATTTTTACCGATTATTCAGAAAATCAACAGGCCTTTAAGACATTTGGTCTTACTGTGTAAATTCTTTTTATACAAGGATGTGCATAACTTAAGGAACAAGTGTTTTTTTTTTGTCATAACTCCACAAGAAATCATCTGAGAATTCAGAAATGAAAGGCAACATTTTGTGCTTAAAAGATGACGAAAGCATAGCTGCGCATAAAAGGAATTCAATGCATGTAGCGTAATCAAACAAAAATGGCTTTAATGAACTCATAATATCATTACATATATTGTTTGTCCCTGAGGAAGAACAAAAAGCTGAGAAGTTCCTTAATATGGTATCCTCAAAGCATCCCACACATGTTCTATGAGATTTAAATCAGGAGAGAAAACTAGCCAAACCATTCGAGTGACATCTTCCTTTTCTAGATGCTTCTGAACATCATCGACCATACATTATCATCCATAAAAACAAAGTGTGGTCCAATAGCACTTTATAACTGGTGTACATGTGGAAAGATCAGCTCCTTACAATAGCGATCTGCTAATAATAATAATATATATATCTCTAATAATAATATATATATCTCTTTATCTATTATTTTTTAGAATATTCCGAAATGACATGGTAAGAGTGCATTTTCTCTTACATTTCGATATATTTGAATTTGGGGGCCGAGAAATCCCAAAATATATCTATTTGTAAAATAAATTTTGTTTTTTATATCAGGTAAGAATAAAAGATTTAAATGAGAATTCAAGTATAAGTCACATGACTATCACAAAGTTTTCTATCTTGTGAAGACATGATGTTGTTTCAGTTTTGGGTTTTCGAAGACTCAAAATACAAGGACAAAAAATTGGCGATTTATCGCTTTTGAGATTTCAACTTTTCACTTTTAGGGTTATTAGAAAATGATAAAGTTGAAAATAACATTTGGCGACTTATCGCCAACAAAAAGTTACAACTTGGAATGAATGTCCACCATATTTCTGACAGATTTTTTTGTCCTTCTTTAAGAGCGCAATTATACCTTTTGATCAAAATTTATATATATTTTTTTCTCTGTAGAAATCTTTTTCCCATGAATCACATAGTTTCCCATGAATCACATGTATATAGTTTAAACAAAATCCGATAAGCAGAATGGATTCTGGAGAGGTTTGAATAGGGTCACTTTGATTATAACCACCCTGCATGCGCGTAAATTAGAATTTTTAACAGAAATACAAAGTAAAAATTATAAATTTTGAATAATAGTTTAATCCATGGGATTTTGGATGGAAGAATAAATATATTTAGTACTGTAAATGCTATCATTTGTCGATGTTTGCAGTTGGACCTATTTTTAAAAAGTCAGTTTCAGTGCCTTTTCATCTTCTAGTTTTTAACCATGGTCTTCGCATGTATAATTAGAATAGTTATTTTTTCTTGTATTCGCCATATACACTAATTTTAATATTCATTTATAATGTTTGACGCATCTTTTTTTTAAATTTTTAGTTTATTTAAATGATTAAATATGAAATCCTTTACAGGAAATGATAACATATTTGCTTTGACGAATCAGAGAGTGTACTCAATCAGATTCGATTTGAAGGCTGTAGGAGGAGAAACGAAACATGCCCTCTACGACATATTTTGGATTGAAGACGAAATTCAAAAATACAAGTTACATATCCAGGACTACAGTGGAAACGCAGGTAGGATATATATATATATATATATATATATATATATATATATCTTATACTATAATACGAGGAATGGTTGCCAAGTCGAAAATCACCCCAGAATTAATAAACTCCGGTAAACTTGGGGGTCTGGGGTTTTTGGCCACGAGGAATCGATTGGCGCCGGTTTTGAAGCACTACGGTCGAGCAGTTCGGAGTTACAGATAGGATATTTTCAAACTTTATTAGTTCGCCATAATGGCTAATAGGTTTCAAGCGGTAACGTGCTGCCATCTATGGCCAATATGGCGAACTAATAAAGTTTCCAGAAGATGATCCGGAACTCAAGGAACTGATCTCAAAATGGATGATCCATAATCCGTGTGGTGATGGTGATCAGCAAACATGGAAGAGACCAGTGCAGATGGGGATTTCCAATGGAACATCAAGACATGACATCGCTGGTGGACGATGAAAAGCCGAGGTACCTTTTCACCAATGGTTTCACAAATTTTCTTATGGCATGTATTGTTTTGATAAATCACAATGGAAAATTTAAATCTTCGAGTTAGCTTCGTTACCTGTTTTCTCCGAGCGGAGCTTGATCACCCGCTGGTATATATATATGACAGACATTTGCTTCAAGATGTCTGCCATAACAACTTTTTGTTGACAATAAGTCGCCAAATGTAACTCTCTTTTTCTAATAACTAAAAACGAAAAATTAATGCCTCAAAAGCGATAAATCGCCAATTTTTTCCTCTGTGGATTTTGAGGCTTTGAAACTCCCAAATCAAAACAATATCATGTTTTTAGATGATTAAAAATATCCTACTTTTTTTTCTGTGCCCCTTCACAACCCCCTATAGACAATAACGGGCCATTCCTATAATTTCTATTACAGTTTGGAATATAACAGATTAAAGGTATTTATAATCCTTATTTTTAGTGAACTCAAACTGAATTTTCTTGCAAATAATAAGGGCCATGGTAGATTGGTGGTAAGATCTCGGCTTTGGACCACAGGGTTGCAGGCTGGAGACCCAATTCCACCGTTGAACCACCATGTCAACGGGGCTTGTACACGTTAAATCCGTAGGGGCCAAACGTCCTGCTGCTGGTGGGATGTAGTTGAAGAGGGGGTTTCAGCTCAGGTGTCCTTCTCGTCACCTGACCACGGTTCAAAATTACGAGGTCCTGAAATAGCCGTAGGGTTGATTCAAAACGGGAAGCTAATATAACTAAACTAAGCTTGCAAATAACAAAACACGCTTCCTGCCTCCTAAAACACAAGAATGATCACTGATTAAAAAATGGCGTGGGAAGGGGAGAGTTCGTTTCTTATCAGTGAACATAATTAGGGGGAAATTTTTCCCTCAGTTCCCCCACAAGTTATACACCCACTCGTGTAAATCATGACGTGACGTCACGACTTTCTGGGACGGAAGCTTTCTGGCCTTGTCTATCGGGGGCTGTGGTACTTTCCGGAGTGTTGGATTAGTCAGTTTGTGATTTATTTATTAGACATGTTGTTTATGTCTCAATAATCTGTTTATTCTTTTACAGGGGATTCTATGATTACTGTACATGACAAACAAAATTTTTCTACGTTAGATCAAGACAACGATAGCACGACTGAAAATTGCTCCCGAAAATTCAAAGGTAGCTGGTGGTACAAAGGTTGCCACCACTCAAACCTAAACGGCTTGTACCACAGGGGACCGCATGAGAGCTCAGCTGATGGAGTCAACTGGCTTACTTTCAAAGGCCATGACGAATCTTTGGATGCAACTGAAATGAAGATACGACCGAAGAGTTTTAAAAGACATTTATTGTGAAAGATTCTCAGCAGAATTATTAATTTAAATAAATAAAAATGAGTGTTTGTCTGTATGTCTCTTATGCCTTCCTAAACAGTTCATATGACTGCGATGAAACTTCGTAAGCTAATTGTTTACACCTACGGTATGGTTATAGGGATAGTACAATTATCCAAAAAAAAAGGAATCTCAACCGTAATCTACACTGATGAAAAAAAAAATCCCAACAGTAGGAAGGAGTTGCGCTAGATAAACGAAATTCGGTAGGCGTGTTTATACATCTGAAAGATGACGTCGATTCAAATTCCGAGCTACGTGCGTAAGTGTGGCGCTAGTAGCGACACTATGAAAATATCAAATGAGGTTTGCTTTAAAAAATCGCTATAAGGTTCGTGATCGTTATTTACAGTTGAGATTTGACGTAGTGGGTTAATGTCAGTCAAGGATGCCTCTGAGAAGACGAAGAAGCCATTATCAACAGCTCACTGAGTTTGAACGAGGTTGTGTTGTAGGGCTACGAGAAGGCGGGTTTTCTTTCCGCGATATTGCTGAAAGACTTGGCAGGAATGTATCCACTGTGCGTGAGTATTGGCGGCAGTGGTCAAGGGAAGGTACTGCCTCAAGAAGACCAGGTTACGGGCGGCCACGTGGTACTACTGAGAGGGAAGACCGACGTATTCGGCGTAAGGCTGTGGATAATCGTACTGCGTCTGCAGCTGAAATTCGAGCTGCAGTTCGCACCACAGTGACCTGTCTGCGGCCTAGACACACAGGGCGTATTCCTGGAGTTATGGTTTGGGAACTGTTACAAATCAGTTACTTCAAGGACAGCTCCGAGCCAGACGCCCTGTACAGTGCATTCCACTGACTCCAAACCACTGCCGTTTGCGACGTGAGTGGTGTTAAGCTAGAGCTCATTGGAGGACGGAGTGGAGATCTGTTGTGTTTTCTGATGAAAGCCGGTTCTGCCTTGTCGTAGTGATAGCCGTTTGTTGGTTAGAAGGAGGCCAGGTGAACGCCTGCCAGTGACCTGTCTGCGGCCTAGACACACAGGGC
>JAPMOQ010045250.1:0-12986 GCA_026543055.1 Argiope trifasciata
TTATTAGCTCTAAGCAACTCGTAATATGCAGGCGAACTGACCCCACTGCTTGTGGAACTCAGAATTTACACCTTTACAAAATAATCTAGAACTATAAAGTAGGTTATAGAAGCTTCTAGAACACTGATAAATGAATAACAAGAAATTCAAATTAAAGTTCAACCTGTAACATAATACAACTTGGCTGAGTCATACGATGCAATGGATGATAAATTTTTGGGATGACGGTTGGCAAACTAAATATACAAGATACAACTTTATATATTTATACTCAATTTACTTTCAAATAAAAAAAAAAACTAAAATTTATGAATCCACGGAATTTTATGCAACACTACTATTTATAGTAAATTTTTTTTAACCAAATTTAGTATAAGTATGAAAACACGCACACACCAAAAATAATTTCCGTATGTTACATATACAAATATGCTAATAAAGAAATTCCTTTTAGTGAACAATGAGGTCGACAATCATAAAAATTATCCAAGAAAAATGTTAAAAATATACCTCTATAGAGTAGAAAACTAGAAATGCTTACAAGACCTTGAGACTGTCATTACAATATGGAAAAACAATATATCAGCAGTAGAAAAAGTGGAAGATAACAACTATCAGGAAAAAGAAAGAAAATAATACTTTCGGTTTCTCTCCAGTTTTAAAACAGGAAACCGAAGAACATCTATATAAACTAGTTAAAAATGTAAACTAATTAAAACTGGTAAAAGTTATTATTTCTAAATAAAATTTTACCCAAAATGAGAAACCAATTTTAAGTAAATAATTTTTTTCGGACTTATAACAGACGGAATTCCGAAAATCTAATAGTAGAAGCACCATCGTGAGATTTTTATTTTGATGACTATCCTAGATAAGATTCAAACACAGCGATAACGGTTGAGTTCCAAAAGAATCGACAATTTTTCTATAGAGGAAGAGGCAGACGAATGCTTTCATTCATTGTTACTAGGATAGTGAATTTTTTTTATTACATACTCAGTTCTTTTCCTGCATAAGCAAAAAAAATTTTCAAAATAAAGAGTAGGCTGAAAAGTCGGACAAAAAACGACAATAGGGCACTCAGCCAAGTCAGTAAGTTACAAGTAAAAGATCATTCGTCATGGGATGACGCAAGAAAAAGTCCCAGTATTCTTTGTTTAAAAGATTTCAACGCAAATTTCGAATCATTCCACAGAAACTGCGATTTTGTTGCCAACTTAGATTTTAAAAAAATGCTCAAGAAGCACTATCAAAAACACATTCAAAATAGAAAAGCTGGTATTAGAGATATTATGTGTGAACACATAGAATTATTTAAAAAAAAACTGAAATTAATTAAATCCACAATGAATAGGCAAAATGACTTAACTGATGGTAAATAACTTTTACTTTCTTATATTGAAAGCAATTTTAATTTCATTATTTTCTGATAACCACAAACTGGCTACTCTGACCAGCTGCAAACCACACGTAAAAACTTGAATGATCGAAGCTACGCTATAGCAACACTGATAGGAACTCTGGTTGAATCTTAAGGGCCATCGCCAGCCACAGTCTAACCTTTCTCTAAGAAAGTACATCCCGCCATCGATGGTCCAGATCCCAATATTTTCGTGCATCCAAAAGAGTACCAAGAACCAACCACTATACAGGAAGCTTCTCGTCCCCAATTACGAGGTCGCCCTCCCCAACAGAAACGTAAAAAGAAACATCTTATTTAATTAATGAGATATTTTTAAAGAAATTAAATAAAAGAGGACCCAGAACTTTCTGAAACCTTCAATAACTAAGGGTAGCAAGGTGGTGATAAACCGCATACAGATTTCATTTTTTTCCCTCTCTTGGACAAACAGAAATTGAAATGTTAAGCGGTGTCGAAAGATGATAAAAACCAGCACAGAGACAGTTATTTTGCAATTTTCCAAAAGACAGAAAAAAATTGGCCCGTGTGCACAGGGGCATACACACTGGAAGTCAACCTCCATCCCGAAAATAACAGAGGTAGAATTCCTCTACATTCAATGTCGCAGAATACGAATAGCATGACGGAAGTTATTCAAACACTGTGAGTCGAAACGTAAATACGTCGGTGTCTCTCCTCTCTCTATTAATGATAGAAGCTCTCTAGCCGGATACAAATATAAACTCTCTCCACTGCCCCGATGGAAGAGACATCCAGCCTGCGAAAGCGCCTAGTTAAGCTAAGCGAAAGAGCGGAGAAAAGTTATTTTTGGTTAAAGGAATGACAGTTCTTTGACACTTAGTACTCCTGCCTAAGAAATGCCGGGCGTCATGATGTATAGTAGCAACTTCTTTCATTTCTTTTATATGAAGCCAAATATAAACCATTCACAAACTTCAATGATAAAATTACTGGTACAAAATCTCTATTCTGATTTATAAGACATAAGAAATACCCGGCATTAGTCAATATACGGTACGATACTGAGAGCAGATGATTGAAATAACCTCATGTAATTTTTTTTTAAAGTGACAAAGTACGAGATTTTTTTTTGAAATAATATACGCTTGTATTTAAAAATTAAAAACCCGCTACTTGCGTTTAGTTGGAAGTAACCTTGATGTAAAAGAATTCTTGGCTAAAGCCCATGTTTCCGCCTAGGCTTCAAGAAAACATGAAGACCACTAGTAGTAAGAAAATGCCAGAGATTATTTCTAAATTGTTCATGAACTGTGACAAAGACTGGGATTTGTGAATACTGTACACATACAACACTTCTCAGCTTATTCATTAACTACTTCAAAAATTTGGGAGAAGCATTATCATTTAAAAAAATAAGTCTTATTCTTCTAACATTTAATCTAATTATCCACCACTGATTCTATATCTATAGTACAACTAACATTTAGTTGGATTATTTTTTTCTCCCCTTTAACACACAAAATTTGAAAAGCCTTTGCTATGTTATGCTAAACTGCATGTTAAAATACATATAACTGGACATTAATTTCAGTGCAAGGTACAAGGAATAAAGCCTAATTTGTTCCTCATTAAATCTAATCTTATAGTGATAAAGAGTAAAAAAATGGACCAAAGAAAAAAATTATGATCAACTGACATGCAAATTAACATCGGAAAATCCATATCAAGAAAATCATTTGCAGTTGTCAATATTGTTCCCCAAGTGTTTTAGATAGCAAAGAATTAATACAAAGTAGTTGTAATCAAGCTTAGCAATACTCTTTCTTGAGCAAATTTCAGCTTGAGATCGTGTAGGAAAATCCTCCGGCAGCTGAAAGTGTGACCACGTATCAAGGCTACTAATATTTGTCTGATAATATTTGGAGATTGATTTGTATGCAATACACGAAAATGGCTGGAGGTGGTTAATCGCCTACCTATCAAATTCTTGTTTCGTGATAAATATTTAAATTCATGAGCTCACAGTTCGGTTTGAAAGTTGCGTAATACCAATTTCATTGCACTTGCGTAGTTGAGGATAAATATAAGCAAATAAAAAACAAAGAATCGATCGCATTGAGTGTTGTAGGCGAAGGTTTTAAAAATGTCCTATTACGTTATTTATTCAAAATAAATTAGATTTTAATCACGGATAATCGAAATAAAAAAGCGAAATAATTTCACATACGTATTAAAATTTCAGTGTGCATTCATTGTTTTGTAAAAAGATAAAATGAGGCGGGGGGTCATTAATTTTTCGAATTATTTATACCTTTCGGAATAAACCTGAGGCTTTTTTTTTTAACTTTTAAACTTGCCATTACACGAAAGCAGCAATTAAATCAAAAAATAAAATTCATTAAAATATATTTAGGCATTTCAGGTTCCTTTTATGTTCTTGTATAGATTGAGATAACAATGAACTCCCTCAATAGATTGTCATCTAATTATAAGGTAAAATAGATTCGCAAATCAAAAGATTTATGAAGATGGCTGCACATAACTTTTTATTTCAATTTAACTATTATAACTACTTATTACTATAACTATTGTACTCTTCAAAACACTGAGACATCATAACTGGAAAAGCAATATATTTTGTGGCCCAATTTTTACACAAAAAATTTAAATGATTGATTAAAATGAAGGTAAAATCACGTTTCTTTTAATTCATCCGTAAATGCTTTTATGATGATACGCATATCGTATTTATGTGGCGGTAATAAAAAATCAAATGTTCTGAGAACTGCTACTTTCTGAATGATTTGAGTGGCAAATCGTTTGTAACATGAAGTTTTGGAAAACGGAAAGACAACCAAGCTATACTCCAAGTGTGCTATTAGTAATATTATTATATACTAACTGGATCTTTTAAATCTAATGGATTTAGAAATCTACAAACTTATAATATGAAATTTTATTTGTGATAAGATTAGTTAAAAAATTCGAAAAAAAAAAAAATCGTTTCGTTAATAGTCAAATTAATATGATAGCTATTTCTATTTTGATTTTTTACGAAAGCAAAATAGAAATCTTAAGTCGATATAATGTCTAAATAAAACATGAAATGAATGCACGTAAGCAAAATCGTATTATTTTAAATTATATCTCAGATAAACGTTAACTAAGGTGTACAAAATTATTTTCTACCTAAATAAAAGAAATCATTATCACTAAAAAAGCAATTTTCAATTAAATAAAAATTTCACTCTTTGAAATTATTAACTTAAGTTTAAAAATTCCATTTTAAATTGAAAACATATTCATATTTTGATATTATTTCTTCCAAACAACTATCTCGGATGCACAGATGAGAGACATGACCTAGTTCGTTTTGGAATGTTCGTATGACTTCTTTCTTTTTTAAAAATACATCTTTAAGTCCAAATACGTATTAATATTAAATCACTATCGTACTTTTTAATGAAAACCTCTTTTTAGGCCATTAAAATGTAATAATTAGCGAGTAATTAAGAAAAAAAAAATACTAAGTAAATGGCCAAAATGGACGAAGTAATGTCCCACAAACCAGAAATCTGCAGACTCTTAGAGCCATGTTCATTCATGTCACGTGGGAATGGAACATAAAAGATCGCCATTTCCGCCAGTTAACAGCAAAAAGAATTCTGACAACAGTGAGCCACTATAGCTTCTTCCAGCAAAGTACCTGTGGATAAAATTTCTTCTTTAACACAGTATATAAGTAATTCTGGAACTGAAAGAATATTATAAAGTTGATTTTCGCGTCGTTAGATTACTTAAAAGTTCGGCAACAAAGTGCTAAGAAATTTTCTTTCATCGGAGATAAAGCTAACAGGAGAAATTTTTCTGATAACAGACAGCAATTAAAGCTCAAAACGTCTTTTTTTAAATTTAATAATTACCATAAATTTGATATTGCAATTTTGCTAATTTTTACTGTTTTACATTATGCAAACGTAAAAAAGATTAAGAATTATAAAGGATTTTAGTAAAAAATAATTAAGTTAAAAACTAATTTTGCAATAAATCTTTAAAAAATCTTTTTCACTTATTCAAAAATACGATTGGTAAACTCATTATTTGATTCTACAGAATAATTTTTGAAAAAAAAATCAAAAATGCTCCATTACGTAGTTCGAATAAAATGTTTAAATCGGTTTCGTATCTATCAAATACACAACTTCATAAAAAAAAAACAATGATTAAGGGAACAAAAAAATAGAAAGCGAATATATATATATTCACGTAATGACGTGTATTATTGGAATGTTCCAGGTACTATGACATTTTCTTTGAATGCTAATTATAAATACTTGATGCAATGGGAAAAAAATGAATTACAAAACTAATGAACTCTAAAGTTAACGTTAAAATAACACAGTTTGCACAAAAAATCAAAAGTAAATAAACTAAGCTAAAAATTTCAGCATAGGAATTCGAAATGCTTATTCTCTCACTAAAATAAAATAATTGAAGTTTCGTAATCATATATTTTATTTTGCACTTTAATGTCTCATTTGAAAATTATAAAATATATTTCCACCAGAAAAATATAATTATTAAATGCTCACGAGCTAAATTCGAATTTTTTAAAAATATCACAAATTTATCAAATATAAAAAAAAAATTGTTTAGTTTAAAATGCCGACTAAGTTTTTAACTTGGTAATAATGTTAAAAGGAAAGGTATTCTAAAAACTAAGCAGCGCGTTAGTTTTTTAAATATTTTATTCGACTTAATAACAAATATGCATATTTGAAAGTAGACAGATTTTACACATTTCTATTTTCAACAAATTTTTTATTATATATATATATATATATAATTCTTTTTTTAATGGTTTAGTAAAAACAAATCTTAAAAAAAAAAAAAAAAAGATATTTAGCAAATCGCATATTCTTTGGGAAGATGTTTCCAGATTTAAATGAATAATGATAAATGAACAAAACTGATATATAAACACCTTGTTAGCAATCAGCAGTGAAAGATTATTATAAAAATGCATCACAGCTGTCGAGAAAGAAATAACTAATGCGTGTATAAATTATACCATGAAAACAAATTACAAAAGAAATCTTAACGTAACGCTACATGAAGAGTTTGCTTTTCACTGATCACCACAAAGCAAAACCGCAAATCAAAATTATGTAAAAGAGGTAATTTAAAGGAGTTAACAACCTTTCGTTCAGAATTTTTTTCTGAAAAAAAAAATGAAAGGATTTGCTTCGGCATTTAGTTGACATTTTGAAGCTAAAAGGGAATTTAGAGATATAATTCAGTAATTTTGAATGGTCATTAGATAAGGAGAAAGACATTAAAAACCAGCACCCCACACTTCATTTTACAATAACATGATGATGTGCGATTCTAGATGGCGAATTCAGGCCCATATACTAAGAACTGATCATCGGATATCAAAAGGATTTGATAATTTAGAATTCCATAATCGAAATTCTAATAAAGGTAACGCAGCAAAAATAATACGATTAAATGAATTAATTATATCATTCGTAATACATCGCTAAAAGTGAATGAACTGTTCCTGATTAAGTAAACTATTTCTGACAATAGCTGTGGCCGGTGGTTAAGAAATCCCATGTTCACACATTTCATTTATCCACATGGACAAGTAAAATCAGAAAAGATAGTTTTTCAAGAAATAGAAGACTTGCGATAGTCTGACCTCTCTAGCAATTTCAGAAGAGGGCTGAGGTTAAGCATTATAGAGAAAACAAGACATTGGAAGAGGAATTCAGTAACTTTGATAACGTAAACTAGAGGATTTTGAATAATGCTTTGTAATATTAAGTATAATCTTCATAAAAGTTTTTGCAATTAAATTACACATTTAAACAAGTTTCAAACTAATACGGCACTTAGTTAATCTTTCGGCTCTAAAACCTATAATCTATAGGATTATTAAGACTTTAAAATAACACTGAAGCTTAAGAATCAATGTCCATTAACTTTCGTTGTTTAATTTCAAACGATTCATCTATAATAATATCAATAAATCGAAGGTTAATATATCTGAGCTGCTGATTAATCGAATGTATTAAATATAATTTGAAACAACAAAGATTAACAGACAGGAGATACAATTCAAAAATAAATGTGCAAAAAAATTATGGTAATCCAAGTGAAAAATCTTTTCATGCGATTACTTTTTTGTAATGGATTTTGAGTAAGCATGCAAATGATGCATGTTTACTCAAAATAGAAAAGAAAATGAATTAAACGTCGGTCAGTTAAAAGTGTGACAACCCGACTGTTCCTTTTGACCAAGGCTAAAAGCACAAGATTCAAGGCTAAAGCATAACTTATACACAATCGTTAACTGCAAAGGATGCATCTCATCCATTATACGCACGTTAGAGTCTTGCTTTCAAAATTTTAATTACATGATATCCTTGTCGGCTTAGGAAATTCAATTAATATATATTTAATACCTTTAAAAGGACAACATTTATAATCTTTCTCTCTTTTTAAGACCTAAAAAGTTTAATGTTCAAAAGATATGAATTTATGTTTCAAAAATCAAATGAAAATATATGAATTTATGACAGAGCAAATATTCCAATTTTATTTATTTATTTATTGTCAGTAAAAAAAAAGTTCCGAAGAATTTATTTAAAAAAAAAAAGGAAATACTATAAAAATTAACTTAAACGATTAATTGTTGAATAGGTATTTGGAAAATTTCAGTGCATATTCAGTTAAACTGTACTATAAAAGCTCTTCATTAGTGTATATCTATTTCTGCCAACACACCATTGAAACTGAAGGTCAATGAAAACATTTCAGACCTATTGAAAGTCTCATAGGGTGAGAAAATCATAATAAGCCAATTATTCCTAAACTTACCAAATCTACCTTCTATATTCGCTTATAACAAATTATAAATAAAGGAGTGTTGGGGGGGGATTGCAATTTGTACAATTGTAAATATAGAAAAATACACACGTAATAATAACAAATCACATTTATGATGTTTATATAAAAATAAGAATTAAAAAAAAGGATACCTTTAACATTATAATTCGAAACTCGTAACTACTAAACAAAGCAGCCATTAGACACGACACATTGTTTGGAAAGCGAGAAGACTACAATATAATCTAAGCTTCCAACAGATATTTCACAACAAATCATCCTTATTTTGTATCAAAGTTCATACGTCATTGTCTACTTAGAACGATAAATCAGGCATACTTTTTCCTGTTGGATAAGATCAGATCAGCTGTACCAAGTGTTTTTATTTCAATCGCCAATACATTACTATAAGACTGAATTAAAATAATCAGATGTTTTGAACTTCTATCCAGGATATTTTATAGAATTCAGACTTAATCAAAAAAAACTACAATAAAATTAAAATATGTGAATAAAATAAAATGACAAAAATTCAGAAATAAATATAGTAGTGAGAAACAATGAACCATAAACAAAGCATTCTACAATACTTGTTATTTTTATGTCATGCGATTCATTCACATTTATTCGTATTAGGATTATGCATGAAAATTCAGAAAAATGCATCAAAAACTTTTTAAAAAAATATTCTCCAACGAATCATTTTTTCTCTTTCGAATTATTTTTGATAACTTAAAAAAAGAAAGCTAATTTGGAAGAAAAAAAAAAAATCAAAAATTGTGAGACTCTACTGAGCACTGAACACTACAGATGAACCTTCTCCCTTTTTATTATGTATGTGTGCGTGTGCGTGCGTGCGTGCGTGCGTGTGTGTGCGTGCGTGCGTGTGTGTGTGTACAAGCTGAACGATAAGCACAACAAAGAACGACACAAAAAGAAATGAGGAAAAGTTAATGAAAATTTTATTCCTGTGAATATATACTGTAAGATTTTAATAGGGATTTCCTGTATTATCTAGCCAAATAGGGATTTCTGTTTAACAAACGTAAAATAATATAAAAAAATTTAAGTCAAGATTAATATCAGATTCGTTTTTACTAACCGTTTTATACCTTACAAACGTTGTTTATTTATACAAATTACTAGAACCCTACACAAACAAGAAAAATCAATCGAAGAACGATTAATAGAGTCGCAAAACAAATCACGAGTAAAAACTATGTCATCTGATGTAGTAGACTAATGTTTTGCGTTTAAAGCAAGCTTTCGCCTATCGATCTGAGTCTGGCCTGAAGGCTCGACGACGCGCCGCTCTTGCACTCGATTTGACTAGACCTCGAAAATCGGTCATGCTTTTTCAGCGGACAAAGAGTGTGAACGAGTGTCTGAAAATGACATACTCAAGAAGCATTATCTCAATTTTAAAAGTATCCATTCTCATCTTGTGTTCAAAGTAGTTATAATCCCTTCACTCCGAGCACTTAAATACCCACGTTCCTGGCACGAAAACAGAGCAAATTCATAAAAATTCGAAAGAAAAAATGAATTTTATTCAGTCAATTCCTAAACAATACGACTTACTAAAAATATCCAATGGAATTGATTTTAATGAGTTATGTTATAACTCAGATTTTTTTGATTTAATAACTTCTGATTTAATAACTCAATCTTTAAATCTCATTAGAGACAGAAATGATTTTGAGTTACTTTTTAAATTCGACATAAATTTTAAGACATTATAAAACAAATTTAACCCTTTATTTACTGAATTATGTTGCCATCAATTTTTCAACTTCATTTTTGCACCAGTCGTTTAGTTTCCTTGCAGAATAATCCCACAGAACCCAAGAAAAAAAATGTAATTAACAGAAATATCTTAATTAGTTTAATTATTAATTAAATATTTTTAATTCCTAATTTTGGGTTGTATTAACTTCATGCTATTCGAGTTACATTCCCCGTGTTCTTTAGAATACCATCGGCAAAAATAGATATTTAGTAAAGATATAAGCTTGATTTAAATGGCACTTTTAAGTACCGTCAGTAAATAAAGGGTTAATATCTTAAAATTTTAACTTCTTCGAAGGTTTTCAATTAAAATTATTAAAATTTTTAAGCTTTGGTTATAGCTAAATTATTCACTTGCTCATATCCAATACAAAACATAAAATATAATTTAACTCTACAACATCATATTCAAGACTAGGGCTGGGAGATGACGTAATTTCATCATTGTGATATATCATCCAACACATACCAATACTTTTCTTTATATTGATATAATTATTTATTTATAGCTATTATAATTTTTAAATAGATCTCTTAACATATTGACTGATTAAAACAACTAAATAAAAAGAAATTTCAATTTATAGTAATAAAAATATTTTTTTGAATAAAAATTGTTATAATTCTTTTAAATCCCCCTTTAATAAAGTGTGCCAATGCCAAAGCAATGTTTTCAAGTTACAATTTATAGCATTGCGTTTAAAAAAGTATTTTCATATATTAGAATATGGCATTATTTATAGAAATAGAAACAAAAATTCTGCATTAGGGTTAATAAGAATGAAGAGCAACAAAAATAAACCACTAACTGGTAACGAAAACGGAATCGAAAATGTAAATTAAGTATGAAAAAACGATTTGTTGTGAACTATAATTCATGATCATGATTTCGATAGATGGATATTTTTCAAAATCTGGTATTAAAAAAACTGATTTTCTTTTTCGATAAATCGAATTTTGGCACAATTCTAAAATCGCACTGCAATTAATTAAAAATTCCGCCTAAAGTGAACAAATTAATTGTGCTTAATTCATATTAATTGTTAAATCAGTTTGAGAGGAAATAAGTGATTTCAAAAAAATTCATTTGATTAAATATAAATACCAAGAAATCAAACAGGTATGATCAATTTAAGAATAAAATAAATGCATTTATATAGAAGGTGCTTCAAATATTAAGGATTTTATATAATTATTACATAAAAGAAAATTGATTTCAAAAGTGATGAAATTCGATTTCGAAAATGCTGAAATTCGCATTTTCATGGAAATGTGCAACATATGTTATGTACATCGCATTATGTTAAATTAATGCATTTAATTGAATATAAAAGATATTTTCTCCATAAAGTAACAATTACAATTATGTAAACGAATGAGAGTGATGGAAACTGCTTCATAAAGTCCTATTTCAAAAAGATACAAAACTATAAAACTTTAAATCAGTAATAATTCATTTTTATTTATTTATTTCATCACTATTTTACTAGCAAGAAATTATCATTGGGCTATAGGCGTTTCAATAATAAGTAACTAATTTTTATGAAACATACAATCAATTTAAACCAGGGCGTTTAACCCTTTGACTGTGTAATTCTTTAAAATCAATATTTAGATACGATGCTTGCAAAAAGTTCAAATACTTTTCAAAGAAAATGAAATGATACTACATATAATAATAAACATTATAATAATAAAAATTTATAACCGTAAAAATAAACACTATATGCTACGAAAAACGCGTAATAGAAAATGGACTGACGGCCAACCTGCAGAGATACGCAGCAGGAGAGTTAAGTTTATTACAACGAATTTGACCTTGTTTTTAAACTAAACTAAGTTTTTTTCCCCTTTTTTTCGTTTCCTATAATTTACAAAGGCTAAATAAAATGCCAATAATTTTAAGGAAATTAGAAAAATTACTACTCAGGTTTTTTTAATACAAAAAATGAATCTAATTAATAAATTCAAGAGTTCTGTATTGCTTCACAGAAAGCTTCTGACAACCGATTTTCAATTTTTCATTTAAAATAGGAGATAAATATAAATTTAGGTTTCAATTTAGTTTAGTTTAAAAGCTATGTGAAAGTTGGTTTGAAATGGGTTTCATAACTTTGAACAGCATACATTCGAATGAATAGCAATGCGTCTAAACAAAGCTTTATCAAAAACTTTCAAAAATCAAAACAATTCCGTTGTGAAAAAAAGGTATATTTTTCAATGGAACGAGCATCTTTTCAAAACCATTTATTTTAAAAAACACAACAAAAATATTTTTATATTGACATTGATGTATTTCATTATTATAATTATATTATCTTGCAATTGCAACCTCTATTTCTTTAAAGCCTTTAAAAAAATTAATAAACAGCCTAGAAAAAACTTTTAAACGGGTCCCATGGAATCATCTTTTAATTAGATATTTTTTCATCGCGCTGGTATCTACACTTACTGGGCTATTGTTTAATTAATAAAAGAGTACAATATAAGATGGTCTTTACAATTAGAAATTTCGCGCATGAAAATAAACAGCAACTAACGGTCGTTACATAAGAGTGTTGGTTCTAAAGACGTGTTTTGTGTTAATGTAAACTGACCTAAAAAGGGCTTTAATTGGCTTTAAACTAATTATGGGATATATGAAGCATCACTAAACGAACAAGTCGGGCGTGAAAGAGGAGAGTAATATTCGTTCACAACTGATTTTAATATTAGTTGTGAACGAATATTACATAATTGCATCCTCGTCTGAAATTGGCGTCTGAAGAAAACGCAGTGAAACACCCCTGCTTATCTTAAGAAGGTAAATAACAATCTTCTCAGGAAAATCGGAGAAAAGGCGGAAGGTAAGATTATAAAAATGAAACGGTTCTGTAAATTGTACCTTAAAAAATACTAGAACGATAGGTAATTTTGCAAA
>JAPMOQ010045253.1:0-24858 GCA_026543055.1 Argiope trifasciata
GTGTGTGTGTGTGTGTGTGTGTGTGTGTGTGTGTGTGTGTAAAAGCATGTTCCTCATACTCATTGAAAAATCTAATACCGCAATTTTATATTATTTCAAAATTAGGATTGGATTCATTTTTTCTAAATCGAACAGTAGTATTCGATGTTTTTTATTGATAAAATAACTGTATATAAATTTTATTTATGATCAGTTGATAAAAATACAAATATTTGATCATTATTGATACAACGCTGTTCGATTAATTTTTAATTGGTTAACATTTTCTTGCAGAAAATGGAAATAAAGAGGATGAAACGAAAATTTCCCGTTTGAAACACTTATATTTGAACTTATTTATTTGAAAAAAATGACTAAGAAAAAAAAGACTTAATATTTATCTTAAATTTACTTCCTCTTATGCAAAATGCACAAAATGAAAGCATCGCAATAGTAAAAAATGGAATTCAGTATTTTGATGAATCTCTAAGTTCCAGACCTGCCTCACTGAGTGCTAAAACCTCATTTTTTGAATTATATCGGTCTGTGGCTTTGTCTTTCTGTAAGTGAGTATAATGATTTAAAATATAATTTGATGTTTAAAAGGAAAAGCCATTCATAATTCATAACCATTATTGCTTTTGAATTTAAAAATAAATAAATACATTTTTTATCATTGCAAGTTGGTTACCAAATGTTTCTTTAATTAAATATTTAAATCAATATCACACTTTCTTTCATATAAATATCTCATATTTTGCAATTAGGTGTTGGTGAATAGTAGTAGAATGGCATAAAAATGTTTTCAATCATTCCTGAAGAAACTGCTAAATTTAATATTTTATTCAATTTTCAATCTAATTGTTGACGTTTCTTTTAAAATATACGTGTCATGCTAATATTTTAAACAAAAATAGCTCCATTCGTCTACTATCAAAACTGAATGAGAATATTTTTTCAGATTCATCATTCTAATCGAATTAACCGACCTCAGATTAATCAGAGGTTGCAGATTGATTTCTTAAAATTCGTTTCTGAGATTATCTAAAGCAATGATACTTAAAATATAATAAAATTTTTAGATCAATTTAGCTGCGATTTGGTTCAGTAAACAGACTTATTTACAGTACTTTCTTTTTAATCTATATTATCGAATTTACGTAGTCTGAAATTACGTAATTTGTGATAGAATAATTTGTTCAGGAAAAATTTCAAAAGCGGGCACCTCATCTTTAGTTAGCCAAGCTCAAAAATTGTTCGAGTATTGTATTTCAGAGAGCCACGATTCCCTAATATATTCTAGTGATTATAATACTTTCTCTTCATATATAATAAATAATAGGCGAGATATAATCAGATTATGAATGGAAATCATATGGCTATTATTTATTTATTTATTTATTTGCCCAGAACAAATTAGGAAAAAAGAGTGATCATAAATAAGGTAAATTTGAATTCACAAATAAAATAATGAAATTGTAATAAATAAAACAAAGTCTATCTTAATATATTAAGTAATATGATACGCAAAAATGGTAAAAGTATAAAATTCTTGAATAAATTCAAAATTTCAAAACAAATATCTAAGTTAAAAAAATCTCAATTTTTGTAACCCTGAAATTAAAATAAATAAATATGACCAACGATTAAAAAATATATTTATTTTTTACCGCAAACACCGACATTCAGATAGCTCACAGAAGCTGTAGCAGGAAATCCTAAAAATTTTTCTCAAATTTTCTTGTTTCGCAAAGGAAAATGGAAAGGGATTAATTCTTTTTCTTGTGATCAATAGATATTTACAAATTGAATTGCTGTGAAATAAATTTCTCCTTCACTTTAATAATAAGTATATCTATTTCTCATAGAAATTAGTAGAAGAATATCATAAGCGTGCTGATAGCTTTTAAAATTTAGTTCAGTACTGGGATGGGAATGAAAAATTCCTGTCTTGATGAAATAGGATTAGTACTTATATACTCAGAGTAGAGGAAATTTTTTTTGCGTTTTTTTTTTGTACTTTCCCTGAAGAAAAAGCTCAATAAGTTCACTTTTAGTGAGCATTTTAAAAATTAATATTTAACTCATTTACAACTAAAATGAACATAAATTTCCTATTTATTCTGTTTTAAGTTGAGTAATTTTATTATACTGTAGTATTTCCACAAAACTTCTTAAAAGAATAATTAAACCTATGTTCTTGTCTTAGTTTTAATAATATAAATAAATTATAAATTTCATCTTTATGGTAATTATGACTTACTGAATACTGTTGTAGCAGCTATTCAAAATAAACATATGTGAGTGTTTGTGACACGATTTTCTGACGATTGCAAAGTTTTTTCTGTACTTAGTACACTAGAAAGTAAAAAAAAGGAATTAAATAAAAAGAATAAAAAGCAAATATGTTGCAGTCTTTAGTAAAATCTCATAACAATGCTGTTTCATCAACATATAATTGTTACACATTTCGTAAGTCAATTCTAAAAAAAGACACTAATCCGTTATTAAAATTCTTAAGCTGTTTAATCTGACATAGTGCAATTTGAAATCTAGTAATTGCTTGCCCATTTCAAAAATGGACAGCCTATTAATCATCATTAAATCAGTTTTGTTGCTTAAAATAATACTCAGATAAGGATCTAAAATGGAAGGATTTCAATTATTATGCAGCTGAAAAATATTTTTGGGTATTCGCAGGTATAAAAGGGAAAACCAGAAATACGAAATTGCAGTCTCAATGAAACTGTCTTTAATTACAACAGAGAGAAACCAAAGGTAAGTAAAGTGGTTTCATGTTCTTACAGTCAATGGAATATGTATGAAATAAAAATTATATTTATAAAATATGATTATAATTGTTAATATGATTTAGAATTTTCTTTATTTAAATTTTTTTTGATACTTTATTTCTTAAAAATTGGAAAATTAAATATTTATTAACCATTAATCCAAATATTTCAATTCTATATTCAGTTTTTTTTCCTAATTTTTTTCTTTCACTGAAAGTCTCTGGACATTTCCTATAACAATATAATGAGCCTTTTGTAATATAATAAAATAATAGCACAATATTTATTTTTGATTAATCGGTTCATTTATTCTAGATGTTTCTTCTAATCTTATTTGCTTGCATTCTTTTGGTTCATGGCCAGGGAGTAAGTATTTCTTTTATTCATACTAAAACTGAAATGTAAAATTGTTGAATTAAAATTTCTTAAATAGGTAGCAGAAAAGATATTAGCACATTATTTATAGAAAAAATTTTTCTTTATGGAGAAATCAAATGTTCAATAAATTTCATGATTTCATTCAATCCTGATCATAATGAATATTGCATCAAGTTATAAAAAAGATTAATGCTTACAGATTTTTAAGTCCATAATATTATTTAATCGTATCTATAAAATTTTTCTAAACATTGTAAATTCCGAATAAAAATTCTGCTATTTGTAATCCGTTCTGATTTATGCTATTTATTTCTGTGATACATGCAATAAATTTCGAAAATCTGATACTAAAAAATTTAAAATTGGTTTAAAATTTGATTTGGTCCTTAAGCAATTTTTCTTTTAAAATAATTAAAATTGAATACATATCCTTTACATAATATTGAATTAACTAATAGTAAGCCCTGATTTCTAATTTAAACCTATGAAGCAATGCTTTGTATATTTTTTTAACAAGATATCAAAAGGAACTCTAAACTTGGCAGAAAGAGAATAATAAACCTGAATATAGAAAATATGGATTAGTTCTAAAAAGAAAATTATAGATTAATTCTAAAAGGAAAATTATAGATAAGTTTAAGAAGAATATTTTCATTATTTCAATAATTCGAAAACAAACAGAGCATTATAGTCAATACATCTCATCGTCTCTTTTAATTCCTTCAAGATGAACAGAATATTATAAAATTATTAATGAAATTAATTAAATTTGTATTTATTCTTCTATAATTATTAAGAGAATGCATTAATAACTTTATTAAAAAATTTAAATCAATAATTAAAAAGGGATAATAATATAAAATTTAATCAATAATAACAATTTAAAATAATAATTTTAATTAATATTAATGCAGTTATTTAAGTAATAAAATAATTATATATTCATCTGTTTTTAATCACAATCTTTATTCAATAGGCATTCTACGGACAAGTAGGTTATGGTTATGGAATCAGAGGATATGGACAGATTTCTAACGGATATGGAATTTATGGTCAAGGAAATGTTGGTTATAATTATGGAAATGCGTTAGGATTCAGAGCCTTGATGGCCGGTTATGGAGATGTTTCTTATGCAGCTGAATTAGACACAATATAATTTTGTTCCTGTTAAATATTTTTACTTTCCACAAGCGGACAATTTTAAATATATGTAATTTTTGTACTTCTTATGTTGAAATATTGTAATAAACTGTCTTTGGGTCTGTGTAAGTTATCATTGTTCTATCTTAAAAGTTTTAAAATATTGCATTCTGTGAAGTTTTTGCGGTCATTTTAAGTTTTCGTATGATAGTAATAAGAAATTATCTAAATCACAGAATTAATGTTCAACTGTTAGAATACAATATTACAGTAAATAATTAGATTGGATTTAAACAGTCCTACTCTTTAGTCGTTGATATTTAGCCAAGAGTTTTGTAAAATTGTAAATCCATGTTTTCCAAGGCAGTAATAAAATCTTAAAACTGTGAAATTTGAAATAATCACAGATATCTAAAAATTATCTTCATAGAAACTTCTCTGTATCAAAGCTTATTGGAAGTTCCTTAATCAAATAAAACAACAGAAAATGTACTCTCTAAAATGTATCTTAAATACTAACACAGCAAGAATACAATTTACATGAAATATATAAAATATTGTATCAGAGTTTAATTACGTGTATTAATTTATCAAATGTACAAATTTAACAATTTTTAAAAAGTTCAGAATGTTAGCTATCATTGTCTAAATACCAATGAATTGTGCAAATTATAATTGTGATTAGTATTCTTTATCAATATGATGATTTCTTATGCATCGATAACTCTTCACAAATTTATTATAGTATTTCAGGACTTGTAAGAAGCAGTTTTCAGTACTCCAATTCTAAATCAATGGGAGTGGTCTGCTTGAAATTTTCTTACATATTCTCCAATTAAAGTTTAAAGCTCTTACATATTAAAGTTAAAGTTATTCTCCAATTAAATGCGAAATAATGGATTTTGGGTAAAATTCAATAGATGGCATTAGTGAATAATTGTAATAAAATATAGATATTGGCATGAATATAATATTCTATGTATCAAATTTCGGGAATACATACACCCAAATCTCATTTATCAAGTGAAAAAGCAATTTCGAGTTATTAGATTTATAGACCACAGACAGATCTAATGCCAAAATAATATTCAGGAACCCAAGGAAATCAGAAAAGTAAAATTCATTAAAATCTTGAGCTCAAATTTTTGTCAATTAATAATAATTCTTTTATACTTCGTGTATTAGAAGGTAAAAATTAGTCTTTTACAATAAATTCCAATAAATTTAATTCAATTCCATTCTAACTCATTAAATTAACTATGCTCCTCAGTAATATACAAAAATGAACCCATTTTTCAGGTTAATAATAAAAAAATTACTTTTTCCTATTGGATGTACTTTTCCTTACTTGAAAGCATTTTGTATATACAAAACATTCTTTAGAAAATTCAGGTAAATTTAAGCAGTCTCTGTATTAGAGAATACATTTCAAGTATTCCAAACACTAGGGAACCACTGTAAATAATCAACAATCAGAACGTTCTCAAGACGTTTTCAAGCTCAACAGAGAATTATGACTTGCGGAATAACTTTATAACCGTTAATATAATTTATGAAAATATTGTAACGGCAAAAAATTATTTCAATAAAAGTATTGGAAAAACACGATTTAAATAATTTAGTATTAATTGATTTGAACCTTAAAACATCGTGTAGTTGACGAAATTATATATTACTTTTAATCAGTTCCATGTACATTATTGTTAAAATAACCGATATAGAAAATGTGTATATATATTTGGAAGACTTCTATAAATAAAAATAACAGCCGAAATCTATGAATATTTTAAGAAAATCATTGAAATGAGAAAACTTCAACAACCATTTGTATTTGACATCATCCTCATCATCTCATTTATGATGTGAAAAGCGATTTTATTAAATTCATAGACTGCAGACATATATAATACCAAAATAATATTCAAGAGAACAAGGAAATCAAAAAGTTAAATTCCTTAAAATCTGGAGATAAAGAAACTATTTTTTGAAACTATTCATGATTGTGATAATTTATGAATAGTTAAAATGTCATTATAAGTTATTAAAATGTCATAAAACATTATAAAGTATTGAAAAATTATTAATGACGTTTAAAGGAAATGAAATAAATTTGATTAGTATAAATGCTAATTTCTCGCCATGCTATGAAATATTTTCCATATATGCTTTGATTGAATTCCATTTTCTAAACAAACCTACTTGAATTTGATTTAAAAATTGAGTAGTTTTTAATGTTTAATTATTAATTTAATTTTTGTAGGCGTTTCATTCCTCAACGTGTGTGTCTGCCAAATATTTTATTTTAAAAATCTCCATTACGAACAACTTCACAATTTATTTAATATTATAATATTTTTAAATCTAATCAAAATCTAAAACTGGTACTAAAATAAGATATAGTCATAATAATAGGAATAAAAGTATTATAAAAATATTTATTTAAGAGGCTTTCCGACTCAATCTGCCCAATTGGGTGCAACGCTCTTTTCATACAGGTGAACAGTCAATAAGTTTGAAAAAATGAAGATAGAAGTTTAAAAAAATTGATATAAAGACATTTGAATACAGTGAATATTTAAACCTGGCAGAGACATAAGGTTACTAAAAATAATAATAATAATGCCTTTTTAAATTTGTTTAAATATCGAATAAATTTAAATCATAAGAAAAATACTTAAAAATGTGCATTAAGGTTTTATTTCCAATGGATTATACAGGAAACACAAATTATCGTTATGTTTTATTATGTAATGCCATTTTATTGGTTTATTATACCAAATTATTAATTAAAATAATACAAAATTAGGAAATAAAAATATTCAGAATGATGTATTAATAATGATATTTCTTCTGGTTCTGAAACAAAAGGGACATTGCTAATGCATACTCGTACATATATAATGCATACAATTTTTATGTGTCTTTTCGTACAATTGATATATCTTTCATTATTTCCACTTTTTTAATGTTGTGCGCAATCATACTGCCTTTTGTACCAATTTGCTGCTTTCCTACTAGTGTTCCTTTTTGTTCTGCTTATCTAATAATTTCTTTTACTACAAACAAAGTTTACAAGGCAAAGGGAAAATGTAGTATTAACAATAGTCACAGAATGCAAATGTAATTAAGTGCTATATCTGGTACTGCCTTCTTAATAAATTCACCAAACCTGTTAGGGCATTTATCACACTGTTGGTTTAATTTGTTTACCTGTCTTGGTAATAATCAGGTCCTTGATTACTGACCCAGTTCTTGGCATCATTTTGAGCATCACCGTCTGATATGAGCCTTGTTTCTGATAAGTGTTTCTTCCATGCCTGGTAAAGGAAATAGTCATTGGGGATGACTACGAACCTTTCACCTAAACGTTTCCAGCAATCTTTCTGTCCGCTTCAAAAGATCATGGCTGTGCGAGATCACTTCTCTAGACGTCTTGGCATTACTATCGCTGTTTCAAGTCTCACTACTTACATTATCTTCTTGAACGACCGATTTTGACAATTAGTGTGATATGTCTCCACTCTAGGCAACAGTATACCCATCCACAATTTCTACTTTCCAAATAATGCTGCTTGCAAACTTTCTTCGGTATCAGCCCTCGTATATCAATCATTAACTTATCTTGTTGTATTACATCCATAAAAATATGCATTTGTATCAACATGCTTTGCCGGTCAGAGAATAAATTTATACCGACAAATTCATACTCACTTTCATTGAATCGAAATTTAAGGATATTTTCTGATATTGAAGAACATGGAATAACGTTTTGGTGGGTTTGCTTTATAAAATGGCTTAAATGTTTATAAAAATAGGATACGGTTCTTTCAACAACCCCTCTAATTAGCAATGATCTGAAATTTCGAAAGATTAGTTACTTCTATCCATCAGCAGAGGAAGAAAATTCTGTGGTCATATCTATTGCCCCTTTAATGAAAAAGTTCATAGAGATAATAGGTATTTAAAAAGAGGTTTTAATTTCCTAATAAAGTGAATTTTACATTCACTTTTATTTCATACAACGGGTGTTCAAATGCAAAGGCACGAAGCGAGTCTGTGAGTATCAATAAAGGCTGTGTGTGTGTGTGTGTGTGTGTGTGTGTGTGTGTGTGTGTGTGTGTCCATGAGTTCACTTTTTGAGTTGAAGCGTTTCCTTTTCAGATGTTTTTTCAAGAAATCAAACACATGAAAATTCCAGGGTGACAT
This sequence comes from Argiope trifasciata, assembly GCA_026543055.1. Classification (NCBI taxonomy): domain Eukaryota; kingdom Metazoa; phylum Arthropoda; class Arachnida; order Araneae; family Araneidae; genus Argiope; species Argiope trifasciata. The sequence continues at coordinate 8,496 of JAPMOQ010045253.1, forward strand.
GGCTGGGTTGTTGAGCTAATCCTTGAACTTGGCCAGTTCCACGTGTGTGATGGATCAGAGCCTCACCCTCCTTTACTAGCCTCTTTCTTTGGCTGTTGATGAACTTGCGTAGTCTTCGGAGAGTCTCACAGTACACTGTTAGACTCTGGAGTTAATACGAACGCCATAATGTCTATACATGGCCTACCACTTCAAATGGACGGCAATCTTTATAAGAATCTGTGCCCTCCTTCTCTTGCGGATGCCCGTGTATGTTCCAATCTATGCGGTTGACTACAATCTCATTCCTATATATCCCACTACATTCTCAAAATTGCGGCATAGGCAAATATGTTAACTGTTAGGCTGTTATGGTATTTCGTACTTTTTCATTTGGACACACCTTGTAGTTAATGGACACAATCTATCAAACTTGCAAATAAACTAAATCTATATTTTTAATTTTTTCCTAACATTTTAATTTCAAAAATTCTAAGGAACCCCATTATTTTTTGAAAATTTTAGATACTAATCTAAATGCTCATTTTAAAAAGTTTTTCAGTTTATGTTGAATCTATTATGGTTTTTTATCTCTCCGAATTCAATGAAAAATCTTTGAAACTCATCAGTGACAAATAAGTATAAGCTTTGATTTTAATAACTGATTCATTAAAATTATTCCTTACACACTTTAATAAAAAAGCTGTCAGTTTTTCACACATTGAAATAATTTCGTAATATAATATACATAATTTAAAATTAATTCAAAAAGAACTACATGCATAAATCAAATAGATTCTCAAAAAAATTTACTTATTATTAATATTTAGTAGCAATTTAAGTAGATTTAATCTTGCACATGCTGCAAGCTAAATGTTCTTATAATTTAAACATTTTTTTTAAAAAATGATACATTTTTTAGCATTTCTATTTATTAAAGTACGCTTTGAAATATAAATTCATATTTCAGTTACGAAATATCAACATATTTATCTTCAAAAAATTAGTTTCGTTTATTCTTTTATTTTTGTTTGAAATATTTAGATTACGATCAAAAATTATAAGAATTCCATGCATGAATTCATAAAAGTATTTATTAACATTCAAATGATTCTCGGAAGTATCAAAAAACGTCAGCTCAAAAAAAAGTAAAAATTATCGTCGCAAAGAACTCTTTTCAGCTTCAAAAGTTCAAACTTCAACTTCAAAGGTGAGTAAATAGTGTAAAATATTTCAGGAAAAGAGGGATATTATTTTCTAAAAGATTTCAGTCGTTTCCTACTGTAAAAAATCATAAATTGGAGCCATTTTGGTACTATTCTTTATTTTAATTCAAGGCAGATATTAAAAGTATGTTATCAGCTAAGACAAACAAATTTCAATAAGTTTTCTTTAGTAATAAGTTCAAAGCAAATCAATGTAGACCCATATAAGTTCACTTAAATTTGTTATTTATTTTTATTTATATTTTAAATTTATTATAATAAAAAAAACTTTTATTATTTGTACATAAATTTGCAAAAAATTGCTTCTCTAAAATTACGTCGTTAATTGAATCACAAAAATCATCATGTGGCCTTTTTTTAAAAATTTAAATTAGATATTTTATTGATCTGTATTTCAACTAATTAAGCCGAATTTTTTTCAGATGTTATTTCTAGTCTTGCTTGCTTGCATTGCTTTTGCTCATGATCAATGCGTGAGTATCATGCTTGCTTTTTTATAGGTAAAAACTGAAAATTTTATTTAGATATTCATAGAGAAAAAACATAAGAACAGGATATGTTCACTGTCCTTTTTGATTAATTACTGGTTATGTCTTTAGAAGTTGATCTGAATTTTAAAATTAATAATTATTTTGTTATTTGCAGAAGCAATTTTCGCTAAAGGGTGTGTCAAATACAAAAAAAATTTAACTGGTTCCATTGATATCACAGCTTATTTCAAAAAGAGCCTTATAAAATTATTATTTCACATTTTACAGTGAACCATAATTTAATTAGTTAATTAGTTGATAAATTTTATATTTAACATTATTTATTAGAGATAATTTCTCTAAATAAAATTTTGGTAAAAAATGTGCCTATTCTTTTAACATTGGGTATATGTAATAATTTATCTTTACAGCAGTTATCTCTTATCCAACCCAAACCAAATCTTAGTTTGGTATTGTTTAACTAAAAATGAGTTTAGAGAAAAAAAATTATATCTCTGATAAGTAGTGTTAAATATAATTGTAATCAAATAATAATAATTTTTTTGAAATTCAGATAACTGCTGTAAAAACAAAATAATTACATATTAATTTTTATTAGTATGTGCATTTAATTTCTTTGGTAAAACTATACCAGTTTATGACAAATCTACCAGTTGATATGTTCATAATTTATCTTTATAAAATTGTTCGGAATTTTTTAAAAATTAATAATAAAACTATTTATATTAAAAGAATAATTACATACATAGAAAAACAACGAAATAAAATATATTTCGATTCTGAATCTCATTCGAAATTGAAATATAAATAAAATGATATAAAAAAAACTAAAAATAAATCCCACAAAATATGAAATCTATGCAAAAATGATTAATATGCTCCTCGACCTCAGAAGGTGAAAAATTAAACATTTATAATATTTTTTTAAAGGCTTCTATGTCAAAACTGATTTTCAAAAAAACGTAAAAATTTATCATAAAAAAAAAGTGAACAATTCATAAATATAGATTTATTCATGAAATCCCACTAATTTCATGTTATTTATATGGTGGCCAACACTGAAAAGAATTTAAATCGAAAACCGTTGTTTCAGCATTAAGGATTCTTTATTTCCAGTCTCTTTTTCCTACCCAACCTTATGATTACGGATATGCAGTCAGGGATCCTTTCAGCCACCAATACAAGCAAGAAGCCGGAAATGGCATTGGAGGTGTAGTGGGAAGCTACGGTACCGTCGATGCTAGAGGAAATATTCAATACAGAAACTATGCATCGGGTGACAGATATCCCATCTACGGCTATGGATTAAATGGATACGGACTCAGATACGATAGATATGGACACCCATATGGACTTTATGGAAATCTTGGCTATGGTTTAGGAGGAGCATTGGGATACCCCGCGTTGCTTTAAAGGCTTCGGAGTTTCTTAATCTGATTATGATTAAAATTAGAGAATGCTGTTCTCACAACTGATTATTTTTATTAAGCCAGTAATATTTTATCTCTTGAAATATAAATAAAATTTTCTGCAAACATTTGGTTAAATACATGTATTTAAATATGTTATGTTTTATCTTGAATGATTAATATTTGCAACAATAAACAATTTCTATGTTATCATATTTTTTTTATTTATTATTTTTCATTTACTCTTTCATAATAGTTCTCCAGATTTGTTCTAAAAAATTCTTTTGACTTATAAAAACGTTTTAAAGACAAAATTATTTATTTCCGCTAAAGAAAACCAACATGGAATTTATAATAGTTAAAGTTAAGATGTATGTTGATAATACGAAAAAGGTTTGAACCTTATTTTATTTGTTAAATAAAATCTTTCTTAAATTTTGCATTTAAATAAATTAAACAATAAAGAACAATTTATTTGTTTTTGATTTTAGTTTCTTTAAATACTGAATATTTTTATTTAAAAAGTTTAGTTGGATAAAAATTGCCTTTTATTTAATTTGATTAATATTTTTTCTTTTGAAAAAAAATGTTCTTAATTTCTATTTGACCTGCTTCAAGGAACAATTTAAATTGGTATCTTTTTTTCCTTATTGAAATTATCATGGCTAAAGATCTTAAGATACACCATCTAACAACAATGGAATCGATGGATATGGGCTGAAATACTTTAAATATGGACTCGGTTGTGGATTTTCTAGTGTGAAAATTCTAAGTTATAATTATAGAAGCGTCTTAGGATATACACCATATTTTAAAGTATCAGATATGTCTGTTATGGAATTGAATTGATCTGAATCTAGAAAATCTAGTTTTTATCAAAATGTTTAGTTATTTTTTTAAATGTAAATTTAAAATTAGCGATCATTATACCACTCAGATTAAAATATTGAAATAAAATGGTTTATTTATCGTCGTAACTTAATGCTACGAATAAATTTAAGTTTATAAAAAATTTTAATTAGCAGTCATATTTGTAAAATTTTGTATCAAGATAGAAATGCAATAAATCATCCATTTATAATCCACTCAAATTTTTTTGCTTAAAGAAGACATTTTAACAGATTTAAAGAATTAAATTCTTCATTTCCCATTGTTTGAATAAGAGCTTATCATAAAATCTTACATTAAATTACTTCAAAATTTAACATTATGGTTTAAACATTTTTATATACGAATAAATTACTCGTTTTGAATTTACAAATCTTACAAATGGAGAACTTCATATTTCAAGCAAAAGTTTCATCTAAAATACGAGTTCTCTCACCCAAAGCAGAATGAGTATTTTATAAACTCCATTAAATATGTTTAAGTTTATATAATTCGTCTCGTGATGTATACCTGCGTTGAACGACAATTGCATAAAAATGATACATGCAAAACCTATTTTAATGTAAGAAGACAGAAATTAATATATCTTTAAATAATGAAAAGGGAAAATTTGTAAAATATTAAATCAGCTTTTAAATAGGAGATATATCTCTTTTAAAAAATATTTTTATAAAGGACATTTTAAGCGCATTTTAATCTACTCGCATCATATGGTGTTACTTTCATATGGTCATCACATATTTATAATATATATTGATATATTATGTAATTGCATTGCCATTTAATAATATTCAGTTACATAACTCTACAAATAACAGATACAAAGTGAAATTCTAAGTATCTATTTTGAGCATGTATCGAATTCAAAATGCATCCATTTATTAATAACGCTTCATTTTTTTCTTTCTTATGAACTGAGATAAAATAATTATCATTAAAGAAATTTAATGATTGTAGCAATTCTATTTGAAATGGCATCTAGTTTAATATCACTTATAATTTATTTAGTAGTTATTCTAATTTAGTGGGAGTTGAACTTATTTGAATACTAGACGCCTTTGGCGACCAGCTGGTTCGCCAAGAGTAATGGGGTCTAAAATTTTCAATTAAATACTTATGTGCCTTGCTCTCTTTATAATTTCTCTGCCAGATATACTTAAACTTCGAAAGTCACGTTACACTGATTTACTAAATTAATGATATAGATGTTGCAAACGATCATAGAAACCTTTGTCTTGTATTTCTTTTTTAGAAAACATAACATTTAATATTTATTTAATTTCATCCAATCACGTGGTGAATGTTACATTTTTTTCGATTAAATTTGCAGTCATAGTTAATTTATTTTTTAATTTGAACTTCTGACAATAGGATGGCAACATGCTGATAAAACCAAATTTTCCCCCTTGACGTGCTCGTGCAGATTAAATTTTATTGTTTTGTCCGAAATATATTGTTGTAAAACATGGTTAAAATATTTCTTTAAAAATTCGTTAAAAATAGAAGCTTAATTATACATTAAAACACTGATACCATTAGAAAGCTAATTTTTTAATGATGTAAAAATCATGTTTGTGCGATAATATTTTCGGAAGTTATAGCGGAAAATCGTTGAAATTTCACTAAAAGTTTAATTAATTCAAATTCGAATTAAAAATTCGAAAAAAAGGGCTCCGAGGTGCACATTCCCGACCTCCAAGTTATACATGTACCAAATTTGGTAGCTGTAGGTTCAACGGTCTGGTCTGTAGAGCGCCAACACACACACACACACATTGAGCTTTATTATAAGTATAGATATAGAAATTCGAAAAACTGATTAAAGCACATATATTAAACTACGGAACATTTGGGAAAACGACAATAAAAAAGTAACATTCACCGGATTGGCGTTGAAGCTTTTAAGGCCTTCGTTACAGAATTAACAACTGTGCAATTACTTTATAAGAAAATATCACATTGCGGAAGATATACACTGCTTTTTAACAAATAAAATTAATTTCGAAATAACAAATTAGTTCACTAAATTAGAGAAAATGAATAATGTATATCATTATTCTGTTTGCATAAATTTCCAGAGATCATACAAATATCTAAATAACTATGAATTCGAAAGCGTTTTATTTAGCAGTTACTAGTTAGCAGTTTTTAGTTACTACTGCAGTAACTAAAGATCTTCCAAGAAACTATTTGTGAGAAAACGCAATTATTTAAAATTCCTTTATCTCATAATTATGAAATGTGTGAAAGTGAGTTAGTACATAAACATCAACATGAAAAACTGGAATTTTTTTGGAGAAATTTATTGGATGAGGAAAATAATGCAATCATGATTTGACTTCAGAGCTTCAATGGATTGCCAGATCTTAGATCCCTTTGAATAAGAAAAAACTCGCATCTGATAGCATTTGTATCCAACCGCATATACTGAATACTTTAAAACTGTACAATAGGGAAGAAAGAAACTCTGTATTTGACTCTTATACCGAATTCTTAATTTTTATATTTCTGGCCAGATCGATCAATGGGATCATTAACTTCTCTTAAGTTCGGATACTAAATGACTCACGGGTAAATGGAATTTCTCATGAATACTACATTCTTTATAAATTGATCAAAAAATTTAGAGACATACCAGTTACCATTTAATTTCTTAAGAATTTTGATTGTTTCTTTATTTACATATGTTATAAATGCTCCAAAAAATGTCGATTATTTTGGCATTTTCAATAATTAATGTAAACATAATAATTGTAACATATTATTAACTGTCTTGTTTATCTTCGTAAGCCCTGTTCCATTGTTGGATAAAAGCATTCATATTTTTATTTCTTGACAAATACAATTAAAGACATCATATAATTCAAAATTTAATATTGTAGATTTCAGAAAAAAAAACAATGCAATTATCAGTTTAAAATAAAACGGTATTATAAAAAGCTATCTGGCTTTATTGAAACATAATTCCAAAAAAAGAGCATTCGTTTCTTTTGAATAGCTATTACAAAAATTATCAAACAAAAAATTAAAACAAAATTGTCGTAGAAAACCGTAAAAAAATTTGCATGTGTCATTAAAATGATGATTCATGTAAATGTTATCATAAATGGCAATTTATAATGGCATTTATATGCCAATTTCACGATGATTCATATAAATGTCATCAAAGACACTCAAAAATTGAGATATGTTAGACAAAAATTGTAATTTTTTTTATATTTCATCCAGAAATAATGACATTAAAATACATTTTGTCATTGTGAAAGTATCTTTGCTGTGATGAAATGTGTTCCTTCAATTAATTCCTATTGAATTCTAATTCACCATCTCCCGTCATTTTCGGTTTATTGGCTTCACAGGCATTTTCCTGGTATTTTGAATGTTGACACTGCTCGTGATTTGCTAAAAAAGGGCACAATTGTAAAAAATTTTGTCAGTCTCTATAAGGTTCTAGAAAGTTATCATTTATAAAAATAAAAAAACCAGTATTTATTAACAAACTGGTACATATTTTTTAACAAAATGATATTAAAAACGCAATATGGGTGTACTAAAACTTTAGAAAAGCATTGGAATCATGTAGCCAAATTAATACGAATGCTACTCCTTGGACGATTTGGAATGCTACTGCAGATATAACATCAGATTCAACTACAAACAGAGTTTAAAAGATTTAAAAATGGGAAAAAATATACTATTTTAAGAAATCTGGAGATTCTATCTCTTATTTCTTTAAAAAATCAACGGATGTAATATTTTTGATTTTTTCTGAGTCCTTATAAACATTTAGGAATATGCGTGTGTGTAAGCGGCCTTCAGGACAGAGCGTAGATACAAAATACGAATACCCTAGATTTCGGAAATTAGCACCTCGGAATGATATTTAAATTTTTAATAAGAAATTTAAATAATGAAAAAGTAAGCAAAATTTTAACGCTTTATAGGGGTAACTTAAGAAAATTTTACTACACAAAAGTGATTTTACAATAATTTCGATATTCAAAAATTGTTTTTTATTGATACTAATACTGCGATTCAATTTTTCTTGAATTTGCGCAATGGTTTATTAATTTTTTTACACAATTTACACACAAATTCATTTTAAAACTGAAATTCATTGTACCTTTCAAATGTTTAATCAATTTATTTATTTCTGTTGTTGGAAACTACAGAAAAAGACTTTTCTATCATACCTAACCATTTTCTGGATTTTATGAAAGTGCTTACAGCCAGATCCAAATCAATTTGTAGAGAGATATAAATCATGTTGAATAAAATTTGAAACTATAAATATAATGAATTCATTTATTTACTTATGTCATTATCTGGAAGAGTGGTGCTTAATAGTATGCTTGTTAAATCAAAATGTCATATCCAGTAGTACTGGACACAGAACCTCTTCAATAGGTATATGATTAAAGGATTAGTGTATGTATTATTCACTTGAAAGATAAAACAATGAAGTTACAGTCCCTTGGAAATTAAAAGACATATATATTATCCTGAAAGAAGTATCATCAATAGCTAACTACAAAGTTACGAAATTTGACTTTATTATAATAATTTATGCACGCTATGAAGAAATAAGGCAATTAAAATAATACCAGATTAATACCAGTCACGATTTGATATTTATATTTTCTTTAAAGAATTGCGAATATCATTCCTTAAAACTATTGGTTGAAAATAATTGCAACAAATAGTCCCGACGAAACAGCTGATCACCAAAGACAGCTAGTAAGTGATATAACGATCACATTTGAAGATATAACATGATGATATCTACAGATGTGTGAAACGTGCCCATAGTTATCTATGATGGATCAACTCCAAATGATTTATTTCAGCAATATATAAAACAGTGAGTAAAAGGAAAAGTTCATTAGCTTACAATTAGGGAAACTTTAACAATTGAAACTGAAACAAAAAAACATTATTTTAAATCTTAGAATGGCAATCCGAACGGTTTGGAAGGATTATACTATATTCACTTGTTAACGAGGAATAAGTTTAATGTTTTTAAACCATTAATTAATTGATTTGGATTTTTTTTTCTATTCCTTATTAATAGGTGACCTAAGAAATAATGTTTTAGAAAATATCGTGCTCATCACTTAATAATGTGGAAAGGTATTTCGTCATTAAGAAACTAATGGTGTGAATTTTATTAAAGTCTTGTTAATGAATATAAATTAACAGATTGGCAATTTGAAATTTCCAACTTTTCTTCAGGTGTGTATGACTGAGACAGTGAGTTTCCTTTCTATTGGAAACCGCAATATTTACAAAAAAAATTTCAAAAGTGTGGCAAAGTTTAAAAGCTAAACATTAAACAATGAAAGAAATATTAATAACAATAAAATTTACTATCCTTAAATAATAATGAATAAATGAATTTAATACTGAAAACGGTAATGAAATTTCAAATATTTGTTCCATAATAGCTAAACTGAACAAAGGTTTGTCGAAATCTCTAGCTTAATGGTGCTAGATTATTGCAAAGATCTTTAACAAAAAAGTAGAATAATATCGTTCATTGCACATTAGGCTACAAGGAAAAGACATTAACTCTTATACGGATTGAATTTCAAAAAACAATGATATAATTTGTATTTTAATTCGTTAACAGTCACAGTGAATCATAAAACATAAATAAACATTATATTAAAACAAATTAAAATACGTGATTCACAATTGTTATCAAGATTTTAAATAATGTGATACGATAATATCATGCTTGTATATTCGTTATGTCTGATCCAAATACAGATATGTAAAACATCGAAAAGGATATAAATCAGATATTTTATATTATAATTTTTTATTATTTGCATTCTTTGCATTACTTTGAACTTTAATTTATTCATTTTCTTGTTTATCAAAATTTCTACCAGTTAATCGGTTGAAAATCTGTTTCTTTGGTTTATTTTATATTTCAATTGTTATTTATACTTGTGCATTTGATTGCATAAAATTATTTGTCAACGCCCCAATGAAAATGAGTATAAAAAGGCAGACCAAAAGCATGAGGCCTCAGTTCAGAAGAAGTTGAATTTAGCTGCAGAACACAATTATCTAAAGGTGAGTAAAACATCTTAATCAAAAGATTATTTTCTGATCGAGCTGAAATTTGGATTATTTTTAAAATCTAAAAGTATCATTCTTTTCAAACAAAAATCCTTTGCATTTGTGTTATTATAAAAAATTGACTTTCTATTATAGTAGTAGAGGACATTCCGATTGTTTTTGAAAACAAATGAACTTTGTTTCTTAATATACCACTTGTGAAAATTAGTAAAGTTTAGGGTTAGCCATTTCTAATTAAATTTTTTTTAAACTTTCAAAATGGAATTTAATTACTTTTTATAAAAATGCAGTGTTTTACAAAACTTCAACTAATGGTGTCTTCAAATGTAAATTTTTGTGTTCCTTGATTTTACAATGCCTTGTTTATTATTTTATCTGCCATAAACAAAGCGTACAAAAAAAAGATTTAGGAAATAGCAAAAAAATTTTTACCTGATTCCAATAAATATCTTGCCCATAAATAATTTGTTGTTTTGGGGGGGAAAATTTATTTGTGTCTTTTTGTTTCTCTGCAGGCATAATTACGCTTACGCAGTTATAGTCTAAGAGAAAATTCTGCCAATTATACTGTATTATATATTGCGTTATTATATTATTATGTCTATAATTAAAAGCATTTATAGGCAGTATTTTTTCATTCCTGCTTCATATTTATCTTGTTCATAGATAAAAAACATCATTCCTCTTATTAAAATTCCTTTACTTTAGAAAAATTGATGGTTTCAGTAACAACGCTTCGTATTGAATTTAAGTAAGAGTTCTGATAGTTAAAAATTTCATTTCAAAATATATTTGTCAGAAATTTACAAATAATGAATCGTCGATTTTTAATCAAAATGTTTATGTATGAGATATTTTGTGAAATTTATCAATTAGTCAAGAATGGGAATTTTTCTTGTCTAATTTTAAATATCCTCTCTTAATTCTATTTAGTTTAATTTATTACTTTCGTAACCTGTTTTAACAAATAAAATTTGTACGACAGTTTAAAAAATTGATGATCTTAATTGAAGATTTTAATAAGACATTCCAAACCTAATAATGAAAACTGTACCATAAAAAATTTCATATTTTGATAATATAATTCAGTCTAATTTTGTTTGGTTACCTTTTGATTTTATTTTGATGTTGAAATCAATTTCTGGTAGAGTCTTGAGCATTGTATTTAGAGTTAATTTCTATACATTTTTTTTACTGAAATCAAATTAATAAAATGAATTAAATTATTGTTCTGCACATTTTCTCAGAAATAAAATATTTAAAAAAATTATATGTTTTTAGATGTTTCGTCTTGTCATCTTTGCTTGCATTGCTTTGTGCTTAGTACATGGAGTAAGTATATTTTTCTTTTCTAATAATCAAGACATCCTTTTAAACATAGATAATAATTATATATTATCAATGAACGAGCTTTTATGCCAACGCACGTTTCTCCCATCTTTTTAAGCCTGTCTTACATAATTTGAGCTATCACTATAGAAACACCACACATTCTTTAGCATGCAGTTTCTCAAAACATGGTAACTTATAACTAAATACAATTTAGAAAGCTTTTCGAAATAATATAAAAGACACATATACAAACATACAGAATTATATATTAGATGCGTTATGAAGCAGCTGTAAGTACTTAGTACTGCTCTGATTATATCTACTTAGAATTTTATTTATTTTAGATGTAAAAACTTAAAAAATTATTTAATTATTTATGTCAGATAATAATAATCAGATTTTTCAAAGATTAAAATGAAATGAAATGTGACATATAAAATGATACGATGTTTACATAGTAGCAGCTTACAAGTAAAAGAAACAGTTATCACCCGTGTCATATTATAATAAGTGTTTATAATATACAATTTTATTTTGTTTAAATGACTTTACAGAGTTGTCGTTCATCAATTCTTGTTTTTTTAACTGCCATGATCTGGCTTTTTTAAATTGCTTGATTAAAACATGAAATGCACGTGCGTCAAAATACTAGAATATAGTTAGAAATATTAAAGAAAAACTAGATATTTCCTACCATATTAATTATTTGACGTATTTCCGTTATTTTTTATATTCCATAATAAAATAAAACAATAGAAATTTATGTGTACATTTTAATCTTTTATATAGATTTATGCTTTAAATAACGAATAAATAAATAGGTTTCTAAGTTATTGCTTGCTGATGTAAATAATTACCAAATCCATGATGAGTTTACAAGTTGAATGTAAAAGGAATACGTATTTTAATTGAAACATATTGTTCTTGAATCGTGAATGAAAATTTCTTGTCTATATTATTTTCTATCGTGTTTTTGACTTGATTTACTTGTCTTTTGTCGAAATTTATTATATTATTTTTAGATATTATTTATTTCATCCAAATTAAATAAACTCCATCACTGTATTGAATGAGATTGATATCATAAAGATAATATAATTAATAGGTTTGACATCTCAAAGACTAATTTAAATGAAAATATGTTTCCCAACTATTAAATAAATTTTTATTTTAAATATTTTATTCTAAATAAAATTGAGGGATGTAGTTCCTGTATTAACGAATTTTTATTTTCAGTCTCTTCTTCCTGCCCAACCTTACGATTACGGATATGCCGTCAACAAACTTTTCAGCCAACAGTACAAACAAGAAGCCGGAAACGGCCTCGGAGGTGTAGTGGGAAGATACGCTGTCGCTGATGCTAGAGGAAACTTCCAATACAGAAACTATGCATCTGGTGCCGGATATCCCGTCTATGGGTACGGATTAAATGGATACGGACTCAGATACGATGGATATGGACTTCCATTTGGAGCTTATGGAAATCTTGGCTATGGTTATGGAGGCGTATTGGGACACCCCGCCTTGATTTAAAGTTACTGCTACGTCTGCTTTGGAGTGGAGTCAATCCAATTACAAATAGATGATGATTCTCTCATAAATGACTACTTTCAATAAGCCAGTAATGATAAAAAAAATTATATCTTGAATTCTTAATCAAAAATGTTGTAAACTTATAACTAAATAGGAGCCATAACTAATAAATTCCATATGGAGCTTATGGAAATATTGGTTATGGTTATGGAGGTGTCTTGGGATACCCAGCCTTGATTTAAAGTTAAGAACATGTTGATCTGATTGTATCGAAATTAGAGACTGCTGTTCTTATGAAATTTTAAATAATAGTGAAATATAAAAATTCTTCCGAATTCTTACTTAAAAATTTTTGCAAATAAGTAACTATTCAGACAATCAGATATTTTAAGAGTTGTAATTATTTAGTGATCAATTAGTATGACAATAAATTATTTTTATGAAATTGTACTTTATTTTGAATTTATTATTTTTTTCTTTTTAACTTTCATAATATCAGCCAATATTCGCTGATAAAAATATATATTTTACTTACAAAAATAGCCTACTCAAGAAAATATACCTGGAATTTATCATATTAAGAATGCAAAAACCATTAAATATGTTAAGCAACAGTAGAAATATAGGATTATTTTTGATTTTGCGGTTTAATATTTGATTTTGGGGTTATTTAATTCAATTTTTCAATTAATGCCTTCTGTTAAATGAAACGAGCTTTTATTTTCTGGGACATTTTTGAAAAATATACATGATTACTATTCTAATTCTGTTAAATAAATATATTATACAACTAATAATGATTCAGCCTTTTGATATTAGAGTAACTACAAAGGCATGGGGACAAATAAAAGTCTCCAAAGATTGGGTCCGACAAGAAGAAAGCTTAAATTAAACACAATTTATTAAGAGGAAATAAAAGTAAATGAAGTGCACGGTGAACTATTTACATATATGAGAAAACACTTGCAAACATATAGACGGCAGTTATAGGACCTGAAACCACTACCACAAACATTATGACTCGTATTTATATCATGTCTTCATTCTTATATTTGCATATTAATCGCTTTTATGGAGGTAAATAAATCTCAGCTACGATACCGATTAAATAGCTATATGCTAGAAGTCAAGTGAAGTATTTACCCAACTAATGACACACAATTGTAGGTTCAAAATGCATTGCATTGTTTTAGTATAATGTACGAGAGACAAAAGAATTTGGAATTTAAAATTATGAAACCCTTAAGGTCGAAATTTCCTAACAAAATCTATAAAAGATTAATTTCTAGTTTGTTTTTGTTTTCAGTTAATGTCTTGGCCGTATTATTAAATCAATCTCTGTTAAAAATGTTAATTTTCAACCTCCGGCTATAGATTGTACATACAGAATTTCTCATACAGGAAGGGGGAATAAAAAAATCCATATTTAGGAATTTAACGGATGTTATGACCTAAATAAAAGAGTATATTTAAAGGCAACACTTGATAAACAAAAATTAATACTCACAAAAAATCATTAAACATTTTTAATTAACTGAATAATTTTAGGATAATTTTGCTAACTGGGATTTTTTTTGAAATACATAATTAATTTTTGAATTAAATCCGTTTTGAAAGTCAATGGTCACAATTATCATTTTATTTCATGTTAAACGTCATTTGTAGTAAAAACATAAGTGAATCCTTCATTTTAAATTTATAGCAGTTTATTTTCATAAGACTAATTAAATTCATCTCTATAATGCATTTTTGAAATATATTTTGAAGATATTATGTTATCTCTATTTAACAAGATTAATATGCAGAAATTAGACCATATTAATACATCCGATCACTAGAGTAATATGCCCAAAATGTTCACTAAAGTAATATGCTCAAAATAGGGAACGATGGAGTTTAATATCAACCTGACGTTATTATCTAACTAGAGATGTGTATTTTAACAGAAGTTTTGTAGTATGTATTTAAGAAGTGTATTTAATGAAGTGTTCTGAATAATGGTGTAATGACAGAAGAAAAATCTTGGCAGAAAATTTATGATAATTTTTAAAGTTCCTTTACAATTTTTCTTTTAATAATAGTCAGTGGTGGCACCTCACATCGATAAAAATTTCCCGCTTATGATGAACCTCTTGAACGATAAAAAGATTAGTACATTTCCGAAAATGATATTGCTGAAGATAATGTTTCTGTCTCAATTAAAACAATTTTAGCCGTGACTGGATGTCATTAAAATTGAATTTTTTAGAATGGGAATTTTATTTTACCTATTACCAAAGGACAAATTCTGGGTATTGATCATATTCTTGCATATATGACTGTCCATGGATATAACAAATACTGTATGTTACTGGTGAGTAAGTTGAAATATTCTCTGAATTAGGGTTTCGTAAAGTTGAATTTGGGATTAACTATTCGTATATTAGTACAAGGGGTGTTTGAATAAAAGGGTACGAAACGTCGTAAGAACGTAACAATTAACATATTTGTATATGCTGCTATCGGAGAACATAGCATGACATCTAAGAATGCGATTGAAGTCTTCGCCGTAGATCGGAGGCAGCCACAAGCACAGCTCAGAGCAGAGGCTCCTATAGAGAGAAACGACCAAGGTCCACTACTTTTTAAATTCCTCGAGCACAGAAGAACTATTAACTCCAATATGTACTATGGAGCACATCAAAGAAAAAAACCCGAGGGTATTGTATGGAGGGTATGAATGTATTCTATGATACATCGCGTCCAAAAGTCTGCAGATTCACGCACGCGTAACCGGTCAAGTTCAAAAGAGAGCAGCTTGACTATCGGCTCAACATCTCGGACATGTCGCCGTGCGACTTTTATGTGTTTGGTCCTCTAAATAAACATGTGGAAGAGAATCGCTTCAATTCGGACGAAGTGATGTGAAGGGTTGGGTCTCGTCAAGGTCACGGGAATTCTGTGAACGGAATCCTTCAGCCTACATTGCATATATTGAATAAAGTCTTAATTTAAACCCACAGTGTCGTTCCGTACCTTTTTATCTAAGCACCCCTTATATATGAGTAACTCGCTGTAATGCTCATTTATTCCAAAAAAAGACATAAAATTTTCTATGAATGATAAGATTTAATAAATTTATAAATGAGTTTCAGCCACGAAATATTCGTGTCAATTAGAGCAAATATGAAAATCTTGCATACGTTTTAAAAGATCTGGGAGGAAAATTTGAAAAACTGAGATTTGTTAGCATTTTAAGAAAGTCATTTAAGGAGATTTAAATTAATTCTCTAAGTCTTTCATACTGTTCATATCAGAACCTAACTGTAGGAATTATTATAATTTAAATAATTAAGAAACAAGATCATTTGATAATTATATAAACGTAAAAATAAAAAAATCATTTCTTACTGAAATTCAATGAAATTTATCAAAAAAA
>JAPMOQ010045262.1:0-20955 GCA_026543055.1 Argiope trifasciata
CAAACACACCATTTTCCCCGCAGATAAATGTCCAAACGAGAACGAAATTAAGCAATATAGATCAAGGAACGCGTAAAATCTCAATGGAATAGTGCCGCCGGGTTCTTACCTGTTGAGCGACGTTCCGTAGCGACCTCATGGCTAATCCTTTTTCTTTGATAATTCTCAGAGTAGGGAAAAATCACAACTAGAGCACACAACAACACACAAAATTCGACATGCGTTCTCCGCGATGCCCGTCACAATTCTGACTTGATCGCAACTCCGCCGAGATCTCCATTTTCTTCCTTCATTTCTTTATTTATTTATTTCACTCCTTTTTTTACAGAAAGAACAAACAAAACAGAACCCGAAACATGTTGGCCTACATAGAGACCGGTAAACTCCCTTTCGGCGGAACGCATGCGCATGATGGTCCGTCACGGCTGAAAGTGTGACACCGATTTTTCGGCAGTCCGTTCAAGACTTCGAAGCACCGCAGGGTCCATCAAGAGCGGCATGCTTGTAATTACGATGCGATAACTGATCCACGGCACGGTTAGAGTTTTAAAGAAAGCTTGGGGAAATTAACTGAAGTCGCCACATGCCGAAATAGGAATATCAACCAAAATTATTTTTCGATTCAAACACATAGAAGAATGGAATATTTGTTTAACTGTTAATTGGAAATAGCGATTTAACAAATTTGAACTATTCCGGATACCATCATCAGAATTTAAATGTCTATTCGTCAGTTCTAGAATTAAAATAAATTAATGAACACTGGGGAAGAAATGAATAGCAGAAAGCAAGGAAGTACTAAATTCTGTATCAGTGGCCAATTCTATGGGAGAATTTTAAATGTGAATACTTGAAGCAGGCCCTCCACAGCACAATTAGAATTGCAAAGAAAGGGTGATAAAATTTACCGATTAATAACTGCAAAACACTTGCCGAAATAAGAAAATCAACCGAAAATTTTTCTCTGTTCAAATATACAGGTGAATGGAATATTTGTTTAATTGTTAATCAGAATTGATGATTGAGCAAATTTGAATTGTTGAAAATGTCACCATCAGAATTTAAATGTTTGTTCTGGCATTATTCGTATTTAACTCTGGCGAAGGAAGCAATGAAGTCTTTAATTAAGAATCAATGGCCGATTTTGTGAGGAATTTTAACTATGAGTATAATACATGAGTGCAACATGAAACGCGAAATCCATGGTAGGATTAGAATTTTAAACAAAGGGTAGGAAAATGATACTGATTCATCCCTTCAAAGCATTTGCCGAAATAGGACCTTTGACCAAAATTGTTATCTCGATTCAAACATATAAATGAATGGAATAGTTGTTCAACTATCAACCAGAAATGATCGTTTAAAAAGCCAGAACTGTTCGAAATGTCAACATCAGAATTTTAATGTCTATTCGTCGCTTTTAGCATTATTCGTATATTCAGTTCTCATTAAGATACGAATAGCAGAAAATAAAAAAGTATTATAATAAGATCCACAAATCAATTCTATGGCGAACAGGGAATTTTAAATATAAGCCAGTTTATTTTATTCTATGAATGAAAATATAACAAAGTTGTGAAAAAAATATATCTGGAATATATCTCAGTAGGCTGTTTAATTCTATTGTGTCTTTGTTTGTTTATGTTTAAATTTTCTATAAAGAATTTTTGTGCCCGGAGTCAACTATTTTTACAGATATTTGTACGTTGCAACATTTTAATTGAAGAAAAACAACTCACAAAAATAAAAGTTTCCAACTTAGGAGTCCAGGATACCAGGGGTTCGACAGTCGATTTCAATTATAGTAAATTTTGTTTATCAATCAATATTCTGATTGTTTTTTCTAATTATTCCTTTATAATCTAAGTAAAAAAAAAGGAATTTATTTTCAGAAGTGTAAAATTTTATTTGTAGCTATTAAGATCAGAATTATTTTATATTTATTCTTATTAGAGAAAGGATGTCTAGAGCTGGATGGTTAGAATCAGATAATTTGGGAACAAAAATAATAATAATGTAGGACACAAGTTATGTTATATACATAACCTGTATCCTACATTAAATTACGAATAGGTTTTCAAGCTATAAAAAATCTTTATTCAGCTGCTTTTATATATTTAAATTATTTATAAAGTATAAATAATTTATATTAAATAGATAGATACACAAAAAGAAATAATAGTAATATAAAAGGGTAACAGTTTTCCTGAAGATGAACAACAACAAAAATGCATCTGTTTTTATCTGTAAAAAAATCGTTGGTTTTAAAATGGCATGTGTTTTATCCACTGGTAACCAAAATAGCTGTATAAGATGTCAAATTGCTATGCAAAGATGAAAAACACAAGTATAGTGTTTCAGTAAGAAAAGTTCAGGTAAGCATCGCTCACTAGCAAACAGAGAATCGTGAGATACAAAGGCCTCATTTCTTCAAAAAAAAAAAAACTTTTGGGGCAATGTTATAGGGTTCTTTCAATAAAACTAGATGGATGTTAATTAGACTAGATAATATAAAATTTTAAGAATTAAAATAGGAGTAGGGGGGTTAATTTTAAAATATTGTAAAAATCAATTTTGTTCCATAATATTTGGGATTTTATATCGGAAAAATGTGAGAATTTCATTTAATTTTCAATTAGTTAAAATTTCAAAAAAAAAAAAAAAAACCAACCGAGGAACACATTCTTACCTTTCAAAGTATATAAGCATCAGATTTGGTGGCTATATGTTAAACGGTATTTCCTGTACAGTGCTAATACACACAAAGACATATACGCACATTCATCTTTGTTATAAGATTCCACAAACATAAATAAACAATTATAACAATTATATAAATCTTACAATAAATGACAGCACATTTCAAATACGTAGTAACGTATTAGATTTTGATTTGCAGTTTTTTATTCCCCTCTTTCTGTTTATATTTACAAGAATGAAGAAGAGGGTTGTACTCTAAAAGAACAGCAAATTAATGAAAAAATTTACTATTAAAAATATGTCATGTACTACAAAAAAAATCATGGAATCTCATTTGTATTTCTCTTATCATAGCTGTAAATTATTGCTTTATTATTTGTAAATTAAACATTTTAAAGATTCGAGAAATTTTTTTAAATGTCACCTTTGTCTTAAAATATTTGAATTTGTAGAGAAACAAATTCTTTTAGAATAAAATTTTAAAAAAATCTCCTCCACAAAATTCAAATCTGCTTTTTTCTTGATTTGCTTACAGCGTTATTTCGTAAAATATACATTGATATATTATAAAAGTTATCGATTGATATCAATAAAAAATGCTTGAAAAATATTCAAAATTATAATTTATGCTGATTATTTGCTATCATCGTTTTCGGATACTAGATTTTCAATCTTTTTATAACTTGGGAAAACTATAATAAATAAAATACTAAACCAAAATTAAAAAGTCAAATCATATATATATATATATATATATATATGATAGCTTGCATATGAAAACTTGTATTTAATACCTTTCCAGAATAAAATATATGTATTATTTTCCATGTCTCTGAGTAGTAAAGGATAGAGACACTAAATCTTCATAGAATTTTTCTTATTTTATATAGCTTCATAAAAACGCTTTGATTCTTTTTTATCTTTTATAAAAGTTGAATGTGCATTTGATTGTTGGTGCTTTGCAAATAGATTTTTAAATTTATAGTTACCAATTATTAACCATATTTTAAAGAGGAGGGATTGAACTGTGTTATTTAGGGTAGTTGTTTTAATGTTAAATTTAGCAATTTTTTTCTGTTTTGCGTCAATAATATGCCGACATATTGTTATAGAAAAGTACGTGAGGCTCTATTTTTTTTCCCTTTAAAAAATTTGTTTAATGCCATAAATTTAATTATCGTTCAAATTTTTTTCTTTGTTCGGCACTTTTGGGATGAAATTCAAATTATTTTCATTATTTCTACAAAAATAATGGTGTGTGTGTGTGTGTGTGTGTGTGTGTGTGTGTGTGTGTGTGTGTGTGTGTGTGTGTGTGTGTGTGTGTGTGTGTGTGTGTGTGTGTGTGTGTGTGTGTGTGTGTGTGTGTGTGTGTGTGTGTTCTTTGGTAATATTGAAATGGATTTTTATTTCTTTAATTTTATTAAATCACCTTTTATAAAAATATGTGAAGAAAGCTCTCTAAGATATTAAACAAGGTCGCGGTAGCCTGGTGGTAAGGTATCGGCTTCAGATGCGGAAAGTTGCCGGTTCGAGGCTCGATTCCACCGAAGAACCGCAGTGTAAGCGGGCCTGGTATAAAATCCGTCGGGGCCAAACGCCCTTCCACTGGTGTGGTGTGGAATTTTAGAAAGGGTGGTGCGAATTCAATTGTCGTCTTCGTCATCTGATCATGGTTCAAAATTAAGAGTTCCATTCTCAAATAGTTCTAGTGTTGCTTCAAAACGGTAAGTTAATATAACTAAACAAAATTAAGATATTAAACAGCACATTTGATATACTGAAATATAAAAGATATAAAGAAATATAAAGAAAAATGGATATTCTATAAACTATTTAAGAGAGATAGGCTACCGAAAAATGAAAACTTTCTGCTCTTCAATCAATTTTATCGACAAGTTTCAATTCCGCTATTATGATTTTTGTTATGTTACTAAAATGCAAATATAATGCGTAACAATATTTTAACTTTAAAATCAAATTCGTATTTTACAAGATAAACAGAAAAATAGCTATAGCATCATACAAGGCAGTGGCAGTTAGATATATTAGATGACACGGACATTTAAGTTTTCCATGCACTCGTGGAAATCTATGCAATTTACTCAATGTGGAAAGCTCGTTAAATAATAAATAGAATATTGTAACGCTACTTAAATCACATGGTTTATTTTTCTGTTAGAATTTCATAATTCTAAAACTCCCTTGTAGAGACTATGAATATCAACTTATGCAAACGAGATTTAATTGAAATTCAACAAATCAATATATTCAGGTGGCTAACAAATTACTAACGATTTTAAATACGATAATAGTGGAAACTTATCACCTATTTTAGAAGAGTATCTACTGCTTTTGAAGAATTTGATCAAATATGCGATACATTTCGTCAATTTTGGTGTAAAAAAAGCTGTAAATTTAATTTATCGCTACATTTTCGAAATTTCAAGTTCTTTGACAGATCATATAATTTCAAAAACTTTGTCCAAACTATAGGTCTTAAAATCTTTTTTGACAATTGCAATATTTTTATTGCACATATAAGAATATAACTTTTAGCCAGCTTCTATTTCATTCTAGATGTACAATTTTCATCTTTTGATTAATTTTTTTAATTAAGGAACAAAAATGTTATGTTCTTTATTTTTTTAAAGTACATTATACTTTATTAGATTTGTGAAATACCTTAAGAAAATGAAACAATGTGTTGAGCATATTCTATGAATTGTTATAAATTCTTATCAAAATCATATAATGTGAACATCATATGTTTTAAAGACTAATATTTCAAAAATCAAATTTTTGCGTAATTAGATGCAATTTTTTTTAATTTAATTTTTTAACATGTCATTTGCTACATTTTTATTTTCCAAAATCAAAATATTAAAAACTTTCCAAAGATTTCAATTTCTTTTTTATAAAAAATATGCAAGCAATTATAAATGAAATCATTTTATTCTTAAAAATTAATTTTAAACAGCTTTATTTTTTATATTAATTTGTTTATTCCAATTAAAGAAAAAATACATTCTTCGAAATCTACTTTAACACAGATTTTGGCATGTAAAGTTCTCACGTATTAATGGAATTCTAAGCATTCGTTTATCTCTGCATTTCAAGGAGCGTCTGTGGCTAAAAACTTTTAAAAATAAATAAGCAATGCCACGATTACTAATCGGATCATTCAGAAATAATCTTTGATATTTCAATACCATATATTCTCCACCCTATATTTAGTTATGAATGTGTCTGAGAACTCCTCCCAAATTTCTTCATTTTTCGCATTCTACACAAGTTTCATTCCAACCTTGAAAATAACAGGTTCACTTATTTTCAATTGAACTGATTTTTGTCTTCTTTTTCTTCCCCTTATAGCTTCTAGAGAAGGAAAATGAGCTTTAGATACTGTGTTTTAAATTATTCTTCTCAATCAATAATGACAGATTATTTATTAGATCGCATATTGAAGCAAAATATAGAATAAGAAAATTATAAGAATAAATTCTGTGTCAAAATTTTCCAATTAAATAAATGATTTTTGCTAGAATTTCCCAGAAAAAGTTATTGGCATTCTGAACATAAAACACCATAACGTTAAAGGTAAGTTACAGCTTGGAGGTTCTTTAGAAAAATAATAACTAATTTAATCATTAATGCCATCTCTGTAATTTGCAGTTTCAGCATAACAATGTTTATTCATTAGTATATTATATGTTAATTATATAATGCAATATACATGATGAAAAAAAATCCTTTAAGCAAATAATTGGACATAGAACTACTAAATTTGATCATAATTACTGCTTGAGTATTAGATTCTTACAAAAGAACAGGACTCTCAAATTTTTAATTAGATTTTTCATTAAAAATGAATCGTAATTTTAATATTTCCCATAATTTAGGAGCATTTTATTGTACAACTTGACTTTGTTCGAAAATAACATCATTTAATATAGGAAATTTTTAACGTAAAAAATTACTTTTATATAAAATATTATAATATATGAAATCCCTTTATTGCCCACAAAGCTTCATCGTTTTTTAATCGTCTTCTTTTAATTAAAATGATAATATTAAGTAAACCAGAAGATTTTTTTAAATCACAGATAGCTAATCTTTTTTATAAGTTAATGTTACAATAGCACTGCAAATTTATTTAAAAAATTGCAGAAATATGAGGAAAATTGTCTTCATATAATCGACTTAGTTTCAAATATGATTTAAGAAATAGTTTTCCATCAATGAAAGCGTTGTCAAAAACACAAGAATAAATATAAAAGAAAGAAAACCTTTCTCATTTGTTATAAATTAGTGCACAAATTTTACTTGAATTCAAACCAGTGATAGAAGAATATACATAGATGCATACATACACATATATATACATAAACACAATGATTTATATTAAGAACACAGCTTTTATGTCTGCTTAAAATTTAAAAAAAAAAAAGTTTGTAAGGTATCTCGCTAAATTGAAAGCATCGATTTCTAATTACTTGGTCAAAAAGCTTTATTTTTTAAAGAAGTGTGATTTATTTAAAACTATTTTTAAATAAATCATGCTTTTTACTTTCCAAAAATATCTTTATTTTTTTGAATTTATTAAAAAAAAAAGGCATAGTTATTGTAATATATTTTATCTTAGGCAAATAGGTGTAGCCTTTAAAATTGCGATATTTTATTTTTCCATGTTTTTACATATACTGCAATGAAAGTCATTTGTAGGGTAAAAGTTGTAAAAGGAATGATATGTTTGGCTTATATCGAAGAATTAAAGTTCTCTCTCAAAAACTTAGAAAAAAAAATATTGTTAAAATCGAACTGCAAAATTGCTTGTTTCCGAGTAAAAATCTAGTATGCCTCTCAATAGGCTAATCAGTTTTCAAATTATAGTGGCGACATCTATAAATTAGACTGAGAATCAGTGTTAAATTTTATGATTAGCAGTATCATTTATTTACTGCAAATAAATGGGAAAAAAAAATCTTTTAGTTTACTCCTTTAATAATTCTTCTATTATAAAAGTGTTCAAAGATTACTCAATCAGTTTGATTTTCAATTACTATTTGTATTAAAATGAATCTAAAAGGGCGAAGTACTCAAATATCATAATAGACTTTAATTAGTATTATAATTTTAGATTATTTATTTTATTATAATTTTAATAATTATATTTTTATTATAATTTTTATATTAAAACAATATTGAAATATTATTTTAATATAAAAATCAAAACATTGCTTTCCCTATTGTTTATATCAACTTTAGAGTTTTATGTAATCATGTAATAAGACCTTAATTTCTGAGACAATATTTTGAGATAAAGTAGTTTTCCCAAAACAAAACAAATAAAATTTATTGCTGCTTTTTTCCACCAATTATTGTTAATTCGAAATAGTTTAATTAACATTGGATTGCATTAATACATAGATTTCATGAGACAAATTATTTAAATTTTTGCATGCAATTTCTTTTCAATTAAAAATGCCTAAAATGAAGACAGATTTCCCTAAAAATCCACTCATATGCATAGTAATTTAATCCATATTCTTTCAAATACGAAATTTCCGTCACATCTTAACTGAATCATCAAATAAAAAAAATATATTTTTCTTGGATTGGAAAAAATTTTGTTGTTGTTTCAATAAATATTATTAAATCGGAATATCTCAAAAGATATTATTTATCAAATAAATAATATCATTTGGGAAATAGATAATAAATTCATACACTTTCATAATTTGTTCATTGTTGCTATATAAACAAAAAAATATGAGATAAAATCTCTACACATCTCTGAACAAAATATGTGATGTTGATGATAAATACATCAATAGTACAAGGAAGTTTAAATGACGTTACTTTTACTTTAGTCGTGAAATTATGATTTTACACAGGTTTGTGCGCGTAGAGGGGATGGGTATAACTTCATCAAACTTTGATTTAAAAAACACAATTTGGCTTGAAAAGAATCATGAAAAGTGACTAGTTTGCCAATGAAAAGATATTCTTCAACTTTTGATACAAAAAATTCTTTATATAGTGTTAAAAATTGAAATACTAAACACAATTTTTTTTAATAATGCAATTAAGAAATACAGAAAATCCCATTTTATCCAAAATATATTCTATTTCAATCAGAAAAAAACCCCTTTCAGTTCAAAAATAAAAGACTTTATCAATAAAAGTTAACAAAACATTGAATTACATGAAATCTGGTAAAAAACAAATTTCAACTATATAGTATTATATGGTGAAATTGATTTTGAATCCTTTAAGAAAACGAAATCTACAACTTAATATACTTAAATTCTTCTTTTGTTTTCATTGAAAAATTAGTAATAATGTATTCAACATACATATTCCCACTCCATTACAAAACAAAAGTGCAGTAAAAACTAATTTCACCGTTTCTAGCTTAATTTTGTAAACAATCAAACAATCAACTTGACCTGCTTTTGAAGCAGCAGCGTAGCACTCAACATAACAGTTCACAATTTGTAATTTGTATTCAAAATGGCAGCCATCCGTACCGCTCGTCACGATCCTGATTCGGAAAGCCCAATTGATTATGTTCAAATTGACGGATTGGTAATATTCTATATCCATTTTTCTTTTATTAACAAAATGAACTAAACTGGAAGACCATTCCGAAACTTACCTGAATATATTTAACTTTATTATTAATTCCTGGGTAGTGACAATATTGATAAAATAATCTTTTTTGCAGTGAATGAAAGTGTGTGGTTTAAATTTCTTTGAAAAAGTGGAATTTTTGTCATTTTACTTGATTTATAATAAGCATATTTTTCATTTTCGATTATTATAATATGAAATGTCATATGGTATCTGTCTTCTACCACGTGTGATGTTCAGTAAGCCGTTAAATCCTGGACTTCATTGGGGTTAAAAAATCTTGACTATTCATGCGTTTGTTAGATTCTTCAACATTTTCGACGAATAATAATTCTTTTTATTGTATACATTTGAGTGATTACTTTAAAATTTTTATTATAATACAATGTATTGCAGATAGCATTGATTAATGACTGGCTGGTCTATGTGTTTATTACAGTTTGTCCATATGCAAGCATAGGATAATAGAAAAAATTTTTACCTTAAAAGAAAGAATGTTTCTTGTATGTGGGTGCTGTGACAGCTATACTGATTCTATCCCTTAAATGCAGAATAAAATTGGTTTGCATCCCTATATGAATTTAAAAATAAATAGGAAAAAAAATAACTGAATTAAGCTAACATTATAAGGTCTGTTTTACATCTTTGTTATTTAATTCTGTTAGCCATAATAATACTTTGAAATAAGATCTGATTCAGTGCATTATGTATTATATTAGCTGATATATCTGGTGTTGCTATTACAATTATAATATAACATCCAATCTGTTATTTTGGATGCAACATTTAATAGATGAAAATTTAATTAAATATTGTTTAGCTGAAAATGAATTAAAAATTGTGCTTGTATTGTTTTCATTTCATAGGAATGATAACTCTAAAGATGAAATAATATTTTTATGTTTGGAAATAGTTGTAAAGTAATAAAAATTATTTTACTTTTCTGAAGGCTTCATAAGAACTTTCTTTATACTTCACATTGTTTACGAACAAAAGTTCATTGACATTTATTATGTATGATTGTAAACTATTTTCGATTACATTTATCTAGAAGATATACTGACAGAAATTCTCAATTATTATCTTGAAACTACACTATATTTATTATTGCCTCTCCTCCTCTGTTTAATATTTTTATGGCATTTTTCCATTGGCCGGGCACAGCAAGAAAGGGCCAAATAATGTAGAATTCTACCAAATTTCTTACTACTGTCTTACTGTCAGGAGAAAAACCCTGAGGGCTCAGTCAGCTTAAAAACGGGATATTCTATTATATTTTGGGGGTGAAGGAAAGCGCAGTATTTCTTTTGGCGCCAAAAGAATCGGTTAAAAGTATCATTTTAATTAGAAGTATTATTTTGCCTTTTACAATGTTAATTTGATTGATCAACTGAATTATATCAGGATTTTTGAATAAATTAGTTTCACTTTTATTTCAGTTAGTAATCGATGTCGGCTAAATAATTTTTAGTAATGTTTTAATTTATTAATATTTTTTGGAAACATCTATTTTTTAATAATTTATGGATATTAAGTTATATGTAATATATCTGTAAGAAGTGCTGTAGAGTATTGGGCAACCAATTTTGGCATGTATGAGTCATTCCGAAGTTTCCAATAAATACTTTATTTCTTAAAAGAATATGAAAGGAAAAAATATCTTTAATTTTGTCCATTTATTGAGTTATTTATATTTTAATTTTTTGCTGAATTTCATCTTTTTACTTTTTATTTATATAAAACAGTAACAGATTTATTATGAATTAAACAGTTCCAAATTCACTTTTTTTTTCTTTTATTTGTAATTATCATTGTCAACTTATACAAAGCTAATAAATTCTAGTGTAAAATGGGAATTCAGTCTTTCAAGAAATGCAAGCTTTCCACTCAAAAATACTTCAAGAAAATATCAAACTATTTTGTTATTATCCAATGGTTTTTATTTAATTGATGGCAGCCTTTGGTGTTAAAAAAATCAATACAAAAGCATTAGAAGAAATATCACTGAAGACTTTCTTATGTAAGACATTATTTAAAAGCTTAAATAACAAGGAATTTCTAAATTTGTCTACAATGTAATTTTATTCATCACATAAATACATCTGTATAAACACAAGCCAAAAGAATTTCTTGCCTAATTAAGTGTGCCTAGATAGCCAAATGCTGTGGTCTGTTTTAATGCCTACTTCCCTCCTTACTTAGACTCATCTACTTACAGTAACCATGTTCAGGGTTTTTCTTGTGACGGTATAACATTACCTTCTTCATGTTTCACTTCTGTCACGTTTGGTTCACATTGGCAACATTTGCACGTCTTTGTTGACGATAAATCAATCCAGCTATAATTTCTCGTTTCCTTATATATTGAAGCTTTTAGAAAATGTTAGTCTTTTTATCGGTTTTTATAATGGATAATATCAAATTTTCAGAATAAGTTTAGTTGAAGTAATATCCTTATTGAAAATATCAATAACTGTTTTAAAACAGGCTTCATTATTCAGTTGGATAAAGTTATATAAATACCTTCAACTGCATTGAAATGTGGCAAAGCTTTATAATTTTTTTGTTCATTGTCATTTTTTGATTAAAAGATAATTTTTACCATCACCCCATCTCTAATCAAAATTAACTGCCTGAAAGTTATTAATTAATTAAAAAGTTAACTGGGGAAGTTTTAATTTTAAAAAAAAAACTGTTCAAGTAAATTTATTGAAAGAGAACTACTTATCAAATTTTAAGAAAACTCGATTAGTTATTTTGAATATTTTCTCTTACAAATGAAGAATCAAAAAAGAGATTTGCAATATTGATGACATTAGATTAGATCTTATGATTATTTCTTTAATGGTTAAAGTATTTAATTTGTATTGGTATGTTTCTTTGTTCTATATTGATACTATACTTGAAATTTCACTTAAGGAGAAAAAAATTCTATTTTCGATGTGCAATTTTTTTAAACACCTTTTTATGATGTAAAATAATTTTCTACTCGGCATCATTGAATTTAATTGATAGTACTTTACAAAATATAAATTTATATGATGTTTGGCTGTGATACCTAATACGAGGGCTATTTTTATTTTTTCAACCTCCGATGGCCTGTAAATAAAAGGCAGGTGAATATTAAAAAAAATGATTTTATTACCAAAAGTAAGGCACAATAAAGGTTACTTCTCTGCATAGTCACCTTGGCGTTTAAGGCAATTGTCATATCTATCAACAAGCTTTGCAATACCCTCTTCATAAAATGGTGCCGCCAATGATTTGAAATGAGTTGTGACAGCTTCTTTGATCTCCACGTCAGTTTGGAACCGCTGGCCCCCAAGCCACTTCTTCAGTTCAAAGAAAAGATGAAAGTCACTTGGCGCTAAGTCGGGACTATATAGTGGGTGTTCTAAAATGTCCCATCAAAATTGCTCAAGGAGCTGTTCTGTTACACGAGTGCTATGAGGACGGGCATTGTCGTGTATCAGAACAATTCCAGCCGTCACAGCATACCATGCCTTTTGACACCATTCACAGACAACACCATCACTCATAATGTTGTCTCCATACACTTGACTCATTCTTCGATGAATATCCGCTGCACTATTCCCTTCTGCCTGCAAAAGGCGAATAACACTTCATGGGAGAATTAATAGAGACAGTCATGTTTACGTGACTGCAGCTGAACAAGAAATTCCATGTTGAAATTGCCAGTGACAGAGCATGTGGAGGGGGAGATGCGCAGTCACCTACTGCGCACACCTGCCGCATGCCTGGCCTTCATAATGTGCAGTCGGAGGTTGAAAAAACAGCCCACATGGTAATAAGTACTTCATTGTTATGTTATCGTTTGTAAATTAACAATTGTATTTATATATTTTTTTATTTTGCTATTAAAAATGAATTTAAATATTTAAATCTGAAATAGATTTATATTTCTTATACCAATAATTTTTTCCACTATTTTTTAAGTATTGTTTTTGAAATAATTCTTCAAAGTATGAAATAACTTTGTGCATTCTAATTTACTTGTCCTTTGATCAGGTGTAAGAATTAACTTTAAAATTTACATAAGAATTAAATTTATTCTAGGTTGTCTTAAAGATCATTAAACATTGTCATGAAGAAGGAGCTGGAGTTACTGATGTTGCTCAAGGTGTATTGTTGGGTCTGGGAGTGGATAATCGCTTGGAAATAACCAATTGTTTCCCCTACCCAAGACATACTGATGAAGAAGATTTTGATGAAAGTATGTATATTGTTGTGTTGTGATATGTTTAAAATATTGAATGTAATATGTAGATTATCTTTAAATAATATTTGAACTTCAATGAAATTTTAAGTATATTAAAAATAGAAAAACTTGCCATTTTAATTTTGTTTTGTGAAAACGTATGTTGTTTTGAAATGCTGTAGAGCACATTAATTGAATATGTGGTAAATTGTTACAATGATTATTTATATTGTTGCTTTGTCTCATTCATGAGTAAAATTCACACGTGTCAAAATATTAAGATAGCAACACATTGCCAGTAATTGGATCAACTCCATTTAAGTTTTTGAAAGCATGAACTAATAGACATGTTTTGATACTATACTATTTTTTTTTTAAGAGACCTCATGACTTAGAATCATAGACTGATGACAACACCTTAACTGGAATACCTATTCTAAATTTCTCCTCCACATTTGCAAAATAAAGACGTTTAGCTGCCACAGATTTAACATGTGTATGTAAAAGTTCTGTGGAATATAATTTCAACTTTTGAAGCCTAGTCCTTACCACCAGGCCATTGTGCCATCTGAATTATATATATAATTGTTCATTTTGTTTACACTAAGTTTATAATTTTAAGATAAAGTGAATACAATCTCATATGGCATGAAAAATGATGAAAATTAAAACATATATTCTATGAATAAATTTAGATATAAATTATTGCATAATCAAATAGGTGAAAAAAAATTATGTAATTTTATTGGTTCAAGAATGTCTCAAAAGTTTTAAATAAATTGATTTTTGCTGGAAGTTTTATAGTTATAGAATTACTATGATCTGTTACTTGTTTAAACAAAAAATATTTTTATTAAATTTTAACACTCATTTTTTTTTAGTGGAATATCAAATGGAAATGATGAGGCATCTTCGACATGTGAATGTAGATCACCTTCATGTTGGCTGGTACCAGAGTACTCATTTTGGAAGCTTTTATAACAAGCCTCTATTAGAGTCTCAGTTTAATTACCAGAGTTCAATTGAAGAATCTGTAGTACTTATTTATGGTAATTATTAGTTTATTCTTATTTGAACCTAATTATAAAGTGAAAAATATAACAGTTCCGTTTAATTGCTCCAAAAATGACTTACTTCTTAATTGAAGCATTTTTTAACTCTCAGAGTATCTAGTTATTTGATAACTTTCAGGCTTAAAAAATTAGTTTTTTAAGTGAATTAATCGTTTTTTATTTGTAGTTATATTTTTAATCAAATCTCTAATTTCTTGAGGATATTTTGCTCATATTTAAGAATATATACTTATAAATATTAATAATTTACTTTTTAACTGGACAAAGAAAAACAGCCAACTTTGTTATTCACAGAATTAATACGAAAGATTTTTTACAGAATTGCAAACTGCTGTTACAAAATAAATCTTTTTTTTTTTATGCTTGTATGATGGGAAATTATTTCTGCTATTTGAGTAAAGATTTAATTTTTTGAATTTGCATTATTCAAAAAATATGTTTTAATTACTTTTTATTATAAACTTGTAATACTTCCACACACTTTACAATTTTAATTTATTCTAATATGAAAGCCATAAATTAGTCATCTTAAACAAATGAATATAATAATAATAAAGGATTCAATACAAGTAATCTTTTATCATTTGCAATCGTCACAAATGAGTGCTGTTAACATTTCTTTTGTTTCTGGCTGAGTTCATTTTTTATTTTCTTCTCTTTTTTATATATCAATATTTCTTAAATTTTAAATAACATTATTATGTAAAATGTGATTTTAATTTGAAAAAGGTCATTAAAATGTCAATAGCTTGTTTTTTCAGTTTTGAGTTCCGAAGAATTTTTTATTTTCCTGCAGATATATAGCTTTGAGCCCCCCCCCCTTTATTTTCTTCCCCTGGCAAAGTAGTATTGTAATCAAAAGTGGGACTTCTTTATATATCAGAATTATTTCAATGTCATTTTATCATAATCTCTTTTTCTGTGAGATGAGCAAAAAAGAAAAAGTATCTCCTAAATTGAAAAAGAGGAAAAAATAATAGCAGAAAAATAAAAATGGGAAACTCGTGTGTATGTTTGTTATGTAATTAATAGCATGGAAATTTATTTTAATCCAGCTGATACGCTATATCATTATACTTTCCCCTGAAAATATTAATCTTTATATTAATGATAAATACAATTTGATTTTGAAATAAAGGTAATATTTTTCGTTTTCAGATCCTGTAAGAACAACACGTGGTTTTCTTTCACTGAGGGCTTACAGATTATCAAATACTGCTATGAAACTTTATAAAGAAGGTGAATTTACATTAGACATGTAAGTTTATTTTAAATTGTAAATCGTCATTCTTATAATGCTTTTTTTATTTAGAAAAGGGGGAGAAAATATTTTATTACAATTTATACACTAATATAAAAAATATAGAATTGGAAAAAAGAATTAAAATGTTTAAAAATTACAAAAATTGATAGATAATGAGTATTTCTAAGTTTAATATCTTTCTTGTTTATCTAATTACTATTCTGTTTTTAAATTTTGAAGCTTCTGTGTAAATACCAGTAGAAATAAAAGAAAATGAAAACTTTAATTATTTCTATATGCATAAAATCACTTTTACTTACTCTTTTGCAATAATATAAATGGATTAGATTGTAGCCAGGCTGATAAATGATAGTGTATTGGGAAAAACTTTTTAAGTGGTTTTTTGTTACTTAGATGCAATGCACTTGTGACAGTCACAAAATGTTACCTAAGCATAGAAATTGAATCATTCATTAAACAAATTGCTAGGGAGGGAGGGGGTTATGTGATTTTTGACAAATAACTTTATTTCTTCTCTATGTTTTCATTCTTAATAATATTTTATTTAGATTTCAAGAAAATGTGGAAAATATTATGGAATTAGTATATAACGGCTTATGGTATTTAAACTGTTTTTGTTACTAAATATATTTCCATTATTATAAGGGCATTTATAAGCCATTTTCAGACGAGATTAAGTTCTGTATTCTGTTCTTAAATATATAATATGATTTATATACATACTGATTTTTCATCTATTGTCTTAAAACTATTTGAGCTTTCGTAAAGTAAAAATGTAAAATGTGGTTTGTATTATATAAACAGGAACTCCAATTGAAAAATGGCTGTGTTGGGACTTATAAAAAAATTGCTTGCATGAATTAAATCTGCTTTTTAAAAAATGCACCCCCCCCCCCCCCATGCCTATAGACCTTTGATATAAGTCTAGCTTTAAATGTGGAATTTTTTCTACATACTAGTTAGAAAAGATTCTGTTGTAATTGATGTATTTATAATACAAGATTGGTTATTTTATAGTTAATCAACCTATGTATTAGATTGTGCTAAATTTTTTTTTTCTGTTCAGTTAATTAAAAATTGTTGACCCCCTACTCCAAAATTATATTGAATGTGGTACTGGATATGTGCTTTTGATTGAATGAGATGAGAATGACATTTTCTCTTTCAATCTGATCTTTAACAAGTAAAAAAAAAATTTGTTTGACTTTAATGTTGAAATAATTAGCAGAGTTTTATTAAAATTTGACCAAAATCCATCAATGGGAAGAAATCATTTTCAAAGATGCATCCTTTCTGTTTCCTCCCCCTTGCCTGTATATAAGTATATAATATTTTTATTTTATTTGTGTTATTTTTTTTTTTCCACTTTTAACTGTATATGCTAAATAATCTTTTTTTAAAAAATATTCAAGTCAGTGTAAGAGCACTCTAAATTTTTAAAAATGGGTTGATAAGATTGTACCTCATAACAAATCTTGGATAAAATAAAATTTGATTTATAGATATTGTTTCTCATGTGTCATATAAATTGATATATATTATATTCAACATTTTGTCACTTTTCTCTTTGAAATATAGAGTTTAAGATGTGTTTTTGTGAAAACTTTTATAGATTGAATTCAAAATGAATTGAAATACAATTTCATTTTTAGGCTTAAAAATCTTCATGTCTCTTATTCCAAGATGTTTGAAGAAATAACTGTTATAATTAGAAACTCGCATCTTGTTAATCTGTTGATGTGTGAAATTGCTGATTCAATGCCTGAGCAAGAGAGCAACCAATTTT
The DNA here is from genome assembly GCA_026543055.1 of Argiope trifasciata. Lineage (NCBI taxonomy): Eukaryota > Metazoa > Arthropoda > Arachnida > Araneae > Araneidae > Argiope > Argiope trifasciata. Next base: position 17,676 of record JAPMOQ010045262.1, read on the forward strand.
TGGACATGGGAACTGCGTAAGATTTTTATTATGTGAACATTAAGTATTTTTCCTTTAACTTTATAGCTAGATACCACAAACTTAATTATAAGCAAACTGATAATTTCTTGCTGTTATCCATAATTTTGTCTCCATCTGCACATGAATCAATGGTTGCTTTTGCTGAAAAAATGGCTTATAGCACCGAAATTAATGTTTAGCAAGTTCTACTGTGAATGCACTTGAAAAGTACATATTAATTTTCATTGCTACGCTTTGTTAAATATTAGATATAATTGTGTTAAAATTATTAACTCATAATTATTCAAACAAAATTTGTCAGATGAATTTTTTTCAATTTCATTGCCAATCAGGTAACATGCAATTGAGGATTATAGTTCATATAAAAGCAATAAATTTTTAATAACATTTGGTTCCTAATTTTGTTATATTATTCTAATCTTAATAAATTCAGTGATATCATACATTCTAATTGTTCAGTCAAAAGTAATACAGTATTAATTTGTATTAAATTAAAATTATTTTTACAAATTGATGTGTTAATTTGTATTTAAATATTAGTATTATATTAGTATTTAAATATTAAATAGTTGTTCAGAAATATTGAATGTTATATAATTTAATAACTCTAGCAAATTTGTTATTCAGCATTGTAATTATTTTACTAAATTTTAAAAGCCATTAAAATTCAAATTTTAATCCATCTATAAATGTGATCATTATTGATTCATGTAAGTATAATATGATTAAATTATTTTAATATGCCTATTAAGTTATATTATTTTAATTTACTTTGACTTTAGTATAAAAATTTGAATGAGTTATAGAGACAAATTTAATTGATTTTCTGTAATCTTAACATTGCTATTTTGTAAATATTTTAAATTATTTTATCTACCTTATTTGATTATAATTCCTTTTAATTGTAATTTGAAGTTCTTTGAACTGGGGAATAAAATTTTTATCTATGCTGAAAAAATATTTATTTACAGATGTAATAATTAGGATATACTTTCATGAAAATATTTCTTTGTGTAATTTGTCATTTCTAATTTATATAACAGCTGAGATGCTTAAATTTATTTCTCTAACAAAAATATAAAGTCATCTTTTATATATATAATATGCAGCTCAGTCCTTGAGAAGAGTCTTCAGGCTATGATGGAATGTGTTGATACAGTGACTCAAGAAACAAACAAGTTGACAAATCATCAAAGGCAAGTGATTAAGCAACAACAAGCTAAAAATCAATATCTTCAAAAGCGAGTATGTATTAATTTCTTTTACTCTCCCTTCTATTAACTTTTACTTAATAACAAGGTCACATTGAAAATGTGTCCTTATTATTCAGTTGTATCTTATATTTAGTTAAATATATTTGTATAAAGATGTAATTTATAAAATTATATTCATTTATAATGTAAAATAAGCTTTGTTCTGCTTATTTAGATTTTTATTGTTATAATTTGTTTGATATAGTTATAAATTTTCAAAAATTATAATAAACCCTTTTTTTTTTTTTTTTTGTTACAACTTTGAAATGTTAGAATCTAAGTATGCAATATTGATATTTTATATTTTTCAAAATGTCGTACCTTTTGAGATATTAATAAAATGAAATAAAAATTCTTATTTGCAAAGTAGCTTAGAATTATATATAGTGCAAAAAATTTTGTTATTTGTTAGTCTCCCTCCTTTCTTATTGCTTTAAATTGCAGTTACATACATTTGAGAAGTATTTACTGATTAATATAGCCCTTTTTATGTTTTGATACGAAAAGAAATTCAGGTTATTATGTAGATACACAATGAAAAGCTTTATAAATACATTCATAACTTATTCTACTTTGAGACATGTCCAAAATCTCTTTGAAGTCAAATGTTGAGTCATCAAGAACAGTCACAAAAGCTTCTTTCATTTGAAATTTTAATCTGCGCTGAAAAAATATTTAAAACATGCATTATTGGCTCTTTCCTTAAAGTAACCTTATCAGGCAGATATGATAACATAGATTAAATAGGGAATTTGATGGATGTGAGTTTGTGATGCACTTCGTTCAATTTAACAACTAATTGTTGTGCAATAGACAGAAAAATTATTCAAATTATTGAACTGTGTCATTAGATTTAAAACATAGTTCTAAAGACATCATACTTGTATAACATTTGTTATGCAAGTTTTCTACACGTTGTTCGTTCAGTTTCTGGTGAGGAGGATTTCACATTACGTAAAAGCTAATTTCCTGTCAAAAATGCATCATAGTTTCGTAGTAATGATATAAGCAATAGCAAAATATGATAAGGAATGTGATATGAGTGTTATTATAACAAGGGTTACAGTTTATGTGACAGATTGATGTTTAAATATGTTATTGATTTTTTTCTTTATGTATTTCTGATGTAAAACTATTACTGTTCTATTCTTTAATCTTGGAACATGTTGTGAAAAATGATATTTTGCAACTTATTGTTATTTCTCTTTTTTCTGTAAGTATCTATTCTAGAAATATATTACTTATTCCTATTAAATTGTGTTTTTGAATGTGTGTTAATTTTCTTTTGTAGGCTGCTGAGAACAATGCTAGAATTGCTAAAGGCGAACCACCACTGCCAGAAGATGATATCAACAAACTGTTCAAGCCCATTCCACCACCTTCTCGATTGGATGCTTTGTTGGTGTCAGGACAAATTGATAGCTATTGCAAACAAATTTCACAATTCTCTACCCAGAATTTGGCTAAACTGTTTATGACTGAAGCATTATATCCAAAGTAAACTGAGTGTAAATAATTTTAGTATTAAAGTATGAAAAGCTTCTGGGGCTTACATTCCTTAGTTTATTTTGTTGTTCCTTGTCTTATAAAAAGTAATTAAGAAATTTATCTACCGAATTAATTTGTTCATAAAAAAATGACATAAAGAGTCAGATATGCTACTAAAAGTGAATGCATTGTTTCACTTTTTGAGAAGAGGGAAAATGAAGTTACACCTTGTGCACAATCATTTCTCACAAAATCAGTTTCACCAAAATAGTGTGTACTATTAATACATTAGTGATTACATTTCTGCATTCATTTTGATGGAAACTCCTGTTTTATATTCATTTGATTGTATTTCTAGGAAATACACATTGCAGTTTTCAAACTGTATGTTAGTCTTCAAATTTATATTTAATAATTTAAATTCTTATGATGAAAAAATGTAGCAGCTATATTTTCTATTAATGGATAGCGCATTCTTAATTATATGATTAATAAGGAATATCAATAATTTTTTATGG
>JAPMOQ010045268.1:0-10641 GCA_026543055.1 Argiope trifasciata
GCAGATACTTCCTTGAATACAATTTATTTTTAGTTAAGAAAACTGAAGATTATATGACTTACTGTGTTCTACGAAAAGTAATGTTCATTCTACTTTGAATAAAATTTGTGTTTCTTTTCACCTTAGATGCTTTGAATTCGAAAAACAGATTTTTGGAAAATGTCCATATATCTGCCTGTGACAAAGATAACTGAAAAAAAACATTGAGTTTGACATATGAAGTTTGGTTATCGGCCTTTCTCTAAATTTTTAATTTGTTAAAAATTTCACTCTAAAAAGTAGCTGTCTGCAGAGTTATTTTCATATAAGTTAACAAAATAACTATAAAAAAGAGAGAACCAGAAAGATAAAATTTAGTATATAGATTTAATATTTGTTGTGTAGACAGCCATCAAAAGTTTTAGAGGAACCCAATATAGTGTTGCCAAGTTATCGAACTGTATTTTCAAAAATATATAACTTAAAAAAAATCTGAAAAATGGCATGACTTAAATTCTGGAATGGCATTTTGAAACTACTAGTGTAATTTTGTGACAAATGTTTTTTCCAGACAATTGGTAAAAATTCTTCTAAAATAAATAGTAGATTTTTGGATGTTATTAACAACATATTACGGATTAATTGTCAAAAAACTAGTCAAAGTAGATTGAAATAAAATTTTAAATTCACGCCAAAGGCTATTTTTTTGTCTACTGTACGACAATCGCCTGCAAGTCATTCTTCAGCAGATCTTTACAAAGAGTATGCCAGAAAGTTTGAGGAAATCAAATGCCTTGGGTATTAATTGTATATTGATATGATAAAAATATACATCCTAATTAGAAATACTATTTTCGAAATGATATCTAGATACTACTGAAACTTAATCTTTCACACACACACGTGTGTGTGTGTGTGTGTGTGTGTGTGTGTGTGTGTGTGTGTGTGTGGAGAAGGATCCGAATTTGCGATGTTTGGTTTTAAAGTCCAGTAATTTAACCATTCAACAAAAACGTACGTCAGTGTCTAGTGGCTGTTACTGTCTTACTAGGTCATCACAATACTCCCCTACCAGTGAGACTGTAGAAGGCGAACGATTATTCATAGCGTCAAGTGTTATTCCAAATGAAGAGAGTGCTTCGATACCTCCCAGCTTAATGGCGATCGAAGATAGTGCTTCGGTACCGCCAAACGTTATGACGGAAGATAGTGCTTCTGTGTCAAGTGAGTCCTACGACTTTGAGTTGGTTGTGTTTGCTGAGGATAGGTGAAGCCCCAACAACAATTTGAACGTCCATAGTCAGAGGTCACTAAATGTGGAGAAGGATCCGAACCTGTGATGTTTGTTTTTGAAGTCCCGCAACTTAACCAGAGATGAAAATGAAAACGTGTCGTGTATGAAATTTATAAGCAGTATTTATTAAAAACATTTAAAAAATTAACTTTTTTTAAATTACTTTCTTTATTACTAATTTAATTAAATTATTTTGAAATAGTTAAATTTCTATAAAAGTGCTTGATAATAAAAGTGCACTGACTAGTGAAAAAACATCTAGTACATACTAGTTTAACAGTATGCAATATTCTGTAAAGTAAATTAATTCTTACTTGAGTGTACACATTACATAATTTAACAGAGTTACATAATGTTTCATTCCTATTTAGGTATTTCTTTTCTTAAAGAAACAGAAGAAGGATATTATATAACAGTTTTAATAACATTTACTCAAATATGTGGTTGTTATTACTTATGGCAATTTACCAACCTGCTGACAAAAGACTGTCAACGATTTAAATCGAAGTTTCTTGTTTGTTCAGCAGCGCCAACTAGAGCTAAGATTGTGACTTGACTTTCATGCTTCGCATTCACTTGCACAGCCCCTTTTTACAGGAAGACACATTCATACAACTCACAGAGAGAACACAGAAGAACAACCATGGCCGCACCGAGACTCGCAATCAGGAAGCTCAGATCACGGAAAAGATAATGTCCCTATTTACTCAAATATTGGATACAGAAGGGCATAAGACATTATCTTGATTAAATTTTTTAATATAACAGATTACGTTTTTAAACCTAAGATGATTATGTCAATTCAGTGGCAAAATTTGGCTACCATTATGAGACAGATTATTCCATTAGCTCGAATAGACATTTTGAGAGTATTCAGTTACCTTATCATGTGGAAAGTAACATACAATTTTGAAGACAATATTATGTTATATTATAATAATTTTATCATATAATATGTTGTACATGTATATTGTAAAAGCTCCAAAATATAGATATATAATGAGATATATAGGTTTACTGTCTCATACTTATCCCTTTCATTTGCTCCCCTCATCATTTGAAGTATTTTTCAGAAAGTATGAATTTTAAAATGTGCATTTAAAACTAAAGATATAAAGTATATTTTTTTTTCCTTGTGATAAATTATTGCGCCATATTAAATACTGAAAATTTGCACATGGCCTTATTAGAGAATGAGGCAGATCTTACTCACTGGGATTCTTTTTTTACAGGTGGGGCAGCAGTGGCCTGGTGGTAAGGTCTCGTCTTCGGAACCGGAGATTTTCAGGTTCGAGACTCGATTCCACCGAAGAACCGTCGTGTGAGGGGGTCTCTTGCATATTAAATTTGTCAGGCCAAACGTCCTCTCGCTGGTGTGGCGTGGTGTGGAGAGGGCGGGTGCCAGCTTAGGTGGGGTAGTTGTTATCTGACCGTGGTTCAAAATGACGAGGTCAGTCCCAAAATAGTCCTCGTGTTGCTTTAAAATGGGACGTTAATAAAACTAAACTAAACTAAATTCTTTTCTAAGGGTACCATATAAAAATTTAAATATTGTATTTTTAAAAGTTTAAACCTTTGAAAATTTGAATCGATTTCATAACAGTTTGCACCTTTTTTACACAACTTTGTGATTTGCAGTATATGTACTATGTAATTTGTAGTCAATATTTAAAGAATAAAAGCCGTGGTCAAGGTTTCTGAGACACCCTGTATAAACTGGAATTTTAAAACAAATAGATGTGGAATTTTTTTATGCTATGACTATTGAGTTCAAGGTATTTATTGGAAGCCTCGAGCTTTTTTTCTTTATTATTATTATTTTTCCCCGGAATTTTTTCGAAAAGCACACGTTATTTGCATCTCTTTTTATTTAAATATCTATCTAGTATATGTTTAATTAATAATATCAATTTTTTTAGCTTTTTTTATAAAGTTAATGTATTTCGGAATTAAAATAAAAGATTGCGAAAAGGTTTCAATGAAAGAAGCAAGAAAGTGTTTATCTCTCATATGACATTTTCTGAGTCTTTAGAGGAAAACTGCAACTTTTTCTCGCCCTCCGTTTTTGGGTCAATTTTTTTACTGTTCTTTTATTTAGTTTTCAAAACATCCGCTTCTTTCTTCATAGTCTCACTGAGAGCTTTTGTTGCAAACCTTTTCTAAGTGGACTTTTTGCCATTCTTTTCCCTTTCCCCGTAGATGTAAGAAAAGCTCTATTGCAACTAAGTTCAACAATTCGACATGAGAGTTATGGGTCGGAGATTCGTTTTTGAAACGTATTTTATTTTCAGCGCAATTCCCTCTTAAGATATTTCCAGCGATCTTTTATCCTGGGATGGAAGTTGTATTTATTTTATATATATAAGAAAATATTCATTTTTATATTGCTCTGACTCTAAAAAGAGTTAGGAAACCTATTGAAGCGGAAGAACCAAAAGCAACAATTTACAAAATTTTCTAGTTTTTAAAGAGTTACTGAAAACTTTCGATTTAATATTATAGCACTTGCTTATGTATAAATATTTGATTTTTTCATTTAAATTAAACGACTTTAAACTTGGAATAATCTTTATTCATGTATAAACACAAATATAGATAGTTGCATTAATGAGAGTATTAGCTTTGCAAGCCTTTTGAAAGTTTGATTAAATCTTGTTTATATGTTGTTGTTTTAAATTTCTAGCACGACTCTAGATTTTTAATTTTTAGTTCACTTCTAAATTTACTTTTTATTATATTCACGCTAGTGAACGCTTTCTCACACGGCCAGAAAATATATGCAAACTTTTCTTCATCTCAAAGTTTCATTTTTGAAGACTATTCCATGCGTCGAATAGGAGAGCCTCAACTCGAGAAATTTCTTTTAGAGTTATCCACTTGTACTGCACGATGTGTTTGCATTTCTAGACTTCCAACTTCCTATTGAGTACTGTGAACTTGCCACTCCATATGTGTTTGGTTTCCAAATCTAGCAATTGCATTTGAATAGATCCAACACCAATTCCAAATGGCTCATGGATGATTTCATTTGTACTTGTGTTGAGATGATTCAGTATGAAGGTGAAGGTACCTTTGTTTTAAATTGTTCGAATATATCCTCGAGTCAATCCATCTTGTTTTTTAAAGTTATTATGAAGTAATTCGTGTCAATAGCTGTATTTATTACATCGGGATATTGCTTCAAATAAAGCCGTTTACATTAAGTCTTTATGTACAAAGAGAAGTAAGTTCAACAAAAAGAATTAATTTTTTTCGAAACAAACTACTTCTTCAAACAAGGTGTAGACTGAGTTGCTCTTTAATTACGAATTTAGATCAAAAATACATTTTCTTATTTTTTAAGGATTTTGATAGTAAATTATTGATTTTTCGTATGAAACTGGAGAGTCGCATGTCGCCAACCCCTAAGCTAGAATGTTATTTTCTTGGGCACTTAATTCTATGGGAAGAAATTTACTTTTCTAGATACATTTAATGGTAATTGAAAGAATCTATTGGTCTTAAAAACGATCTGTCCGATTTTGGTAACTATGTCGACGAAAATTAAAGTTCCAGAAACTATTTTAATTTCGACAAAGTACTGATCAGATATTCTATACCGACCACTATCACTTTAAAAGTTTCTTTGCTTTATCATCTAATGCAGATTTGAAGTCAGTTTTAGCGAAGTTGAGTATGTAGCTGGGAGAAGCTTTTCAGAATCTTTTGCCCAGTTTCAATACCATAACTGAGACCTACCTTTTTATGATGCTATTTATTGCAAATACAGTTATTGTGCTCTGATCAGCTATATTTTGTTGCATTCTTGTTTTCGAATGAAAGAAAACTTTTATGTCAATTACTGGATTTGTTGAAATTTTCACCATATAACTGCGGGAAGGACATAAATTTCCCTAACTTTATGTAGTGGGAAATAAAAGTGTCGTCACATTTCCCCTCATTATACTCTTAAATTTGGATTTTTTACATTAGATTTCTATGCTCCTGTCGGTCTATTCAATACACTTTATAGCAATTACTAATTTCTTAAAGAAAAGATTTATGAATCTTTATTATTCATCTCCTTTCCTTATTACTTTATTTTCTAATTTTCGCACAAATTATATAAATAGGAATATACATTTTGAAAAATTGGAGCCAGATGTGATTATACTTTTTAACTTAAGCTAACAGAACTAGAGGATTATTTAACTAAAAAAAAGTAGGTTGATAATAAAGTTGAAAAATTAAGATTTTATTTTATCGTTTTTTGAACGCATGCAATATATTTACACACATAAAAGGTTTTTAAATATTTAATGAAAATTAAAGCGTAAATTTGAATGTGTTAAATTGAATCCTCAATTTCTAATTAAATAAGGAATTAAATGATGAAGATAGAAAAAGCGAAATGTAGATACGAACAACTTGGGAGACAAGTATCAAAAGGCTAATATCAGTAAGGAAAGATACAGTCAATTCCTTATAGCAATTACGCTCCAAAGATGTAAAACAGCATTAGTATAGTTGCCTGATTTAGCATACTCTATAAGATCAAATCGGCAATTTGTGTTTGCTCATCAGCAAGTCAAGTTAATTTGAAAATCTGACATTTTTCTAGCATATAAGAAAATGGCAATTCAACAGCGAAATCTCTACAAAATGTGTAACACAATGTGCATTTTCGAAGGTTTTTAAGTAAATTTCTATGAGCAATCACGAAGATAAATGAAACGGTCACAAATAACAATAAGTATTCAACTATTTTGTATTATAGATGTGTATAATGATTTGTTGTTGTTTCTAATTTCACTTGTATTTGAAAAAACCAGTAATTTTAAGCAGAATTATCGATTTATCTTGTTTTTCCGTAGCGCCATCTAGGGCCAAGAATACATTTTAGCTATTCACGCTTCATAATCCTTCCTAGAGGGCGGAATTTCATGCGTTTTACTCATTCATTCATCAACAGATCGTAATTACACCTTTAGCAGAGAACGATCACATCTGATTTAGTACCAACAGTGGTGCTACTCTCGACATGGAGGACTTTGTGTCCTCTACAAATTTATGCGTGCGCCAACCATCAGACACACTAAGAGTTTTCGGCTAGTGGGATGCGAATTCACAACCCAAGTTGTAAGAATCTAATGCTCTACCAGCCAGGCTAACCCTTCGCACTTTAAAAAGTATTAATTGATCAATCATATTGACAGAATGATCATATTAGTGGATATCTAAGTCAATATTATGGAAGACCAGTAATTAATATGTTATTTCTTTTACATTTTTATATCAATACTGAATATCGATAATCATGTGATCGTGTCTAATATACTGTTTTAAATCGATGTAATTAAATTGAACTACCATTTGGATGTTGGAGAAGTACGAAGTTTGAGAGAGGAGCTATGGCTTAGACTTCGTCTGCGCTGTCTCATATATTTCAAAACTGATTTTATTTATTATCTGGGGTCGCCAAGTTCGTTCCCCGATTCGGTATAGCGATTGATTGGTTTTTTTGGCGCAAAGGCCAATACTGACTAAGCTGTACCGAACTCGTAATGGCTTAAAATATCAAACAATGTAAGAATATTTCACTAAAGTAAAGCGTTGTAAATTTAAAATAAAGCAAAAATAAAAATTAGATATTATGCATGAAATTGATATTAAGTATAAATGAAAATACATTAACATGATATGGTCTTCCAACAATGTCTCTCAAATTTGGATAATCCCTGTCGAAATATTTTATTCTTAAAAAGCGGTATTTAGGACATTCGCATATGATATGTTTAACATAAATTATGGTATTACATTTTGCACAAATCGGAGCTGTATCTGAATGAAGAAAATGTTGTGAGTAAAACAAGTATGACCTATGTGAAGTCTTGTTAACAGAACACTCCTTCTTAAAACCAGAAATAAATAGTTGGATGGAATGTAATTTATTGACAAGTAGAGAGTCCAAAATATGCTGACATATAAAAAGCTAACATTGCTTTAAAATTTTATCTAAGTCTTGAAACGGAACAAAAGTTTTTTTTTCATTTAAACTAGCTGTTTTTGTGGCAGCATCAGCTTGATCGTTATAGCGGATGTTCACACTTTGTTTATGAAGCATGCAAATGAGCCCCCTGTGGAAAAGGGTTTATGGAAGCTAGTGTGTTAGTTCATTTTCATATCAGCTAGAAATAAGTCTTCTGAATGGGGGTGTTCAAGTGTCTTTACCCTCTGAAGCTGTTGCATCCCTTTCCGTTGTAACGTGGACATGACATCTTCATCGATCCAATATTTGGTCACAGAAACATAAAACTATTTGTGTTTTAGTGCACATTATTAGAACTTTTGTTCATAAAACTTTGACTTAATTTCAATAGTAATTGCATTCTCAAATGTTAACCACAGTCTTTTCATTCTCACTACTCGGAAAAGAAACCGAAAGTTGGAACAGTGATAAAAACCATTTATCTTTTAAAATGCGATGCTAAAATATTTCTCTTTTTGAAACTATAACCCTAATTAATTGCACTTTCAATGGAATAAGGTTAATTTGCGCACTTTGATCAACAGTGTATTGTCTACTTTGGTATGAACTTAAGCATCAAGTATTAAACACAAAGAATTAAGTATATAATACAACCCAAAAGCTCTTTCTTACACAGAATCTGAAAACACATTTTTAAAGGCGGCACATTTTGAAAACGCCCCGATGTTAACCTAGTTGCAAATAAAACTGTATTTTTAAGACCTAGAGTGGCTTTTAAAACTTTTTCATGAAAGGATTTTAAATGGAGGCTTTTCAGAATTATATTTATGAAGATCAAGACTTTAAGGTGAGAAAAGGTTTTAAAAGTAAATATTTTTATTAAGCTTTTAACACCGAAATTTTGTGGTTCTGAAAGCTGTGAAAGCTAAAAAGTGAAAGGCACTTATATGTCTTACTCAATGTAAGATTGCAAGTTATTTTAAGTTTTAGAAAAAATTACCAATTTTAGCTAAGAGTTTTATCAATTTTAAATACAATATTTAAAGGAATTTATTGTTTGAGAATAAAATGGCGAAAACAAAGATGGTTTATCTGTCTTTTTCTATATTTCTGCGCCTGTCTGTTAAACGCATGCAGTTTATCATTTAAAAGAGAATATGGCATACTTCGAAATCGATTCGTTATTGAAAAGTGAAATGCATTTTTGTTATATTTTAATTAAACTTTGAAAAGTCTATACAATTTCTACTATTTTTATTTCACCTTTCCATACTGACTCTTTGAATAATATTAGCATGGTAAAATTGTAAGCTTATAAAGTGTGACAAATAAGTTTTTTTTATTCTATCGGTCGATCTGTTCTGTCTCTGTCTTGGCTTCGAACACGATAAAATGCTTTTAGCTAGATTATGAGTGAAACGAACAGGAGGGCTCAAAGGGGCTTTAAATTCTACTGAGCCTTGTGTCCTCGAGTTTGGTTCCATGGTAATTTCATATTTAATTCTGGGAATTTTAAATATCTAAGACATTTAAAATAAGGCGTTTAAGTTTATATGTCCTATTTATTATAAAACCGTGCAGATGTGACTTAGTAAATTAAAATCAAACATTAATTAAATTTGTGCTCATTATTTTAAATTTATAATTATAATTTTTTAATTTTAGATTAAAATTGTTAGTTCAGCTCTAAAAAAATGTATAATACTTTTTAATTTAAAAAATAAAATTTAATATTAAATTTGATGCTAAAAATGTTAAAATATTATGTAATTTTTTTCGTTTCTAATTGCTTTGACATTTTATTTGTGGGTTTTTTTTTTAAAAAAGTAGTGTGATAAAATCAATTTTTTTTGGAAAAACAAACGTGTAGTTAATTAATTTATTATATTAGTTTGTCAAAACTTGTTATTTAAATATACTTTTTTACAGATTAAATTAAAATAGTAAAAATATTTTTTTTTGGTTGGACTGTTTTGAAAATTGGGATATGGAAAATGACCACCGAGAAATGCATTACTTAAAAGATAAAATATCTCGATTCCATCACGGACGATGATGGATTTTTGGTTTTCTGTATTGTATGAATAGAATTACAATGTCAAAAATCTAAATAAAATGAAATCTAGGATCGGACATTTTAAGTTATCGTATGATAATATTATTATTTTTTAAATAATTAATTGTCTTAATTAATTTAAGTCATTAACCAGTTTGAAGCGATCACAGATTATATATATATATATATATATATATATGTGTGTGTGTGTGTGTGTGTGTGTGTGTGTGTGTGTGTTAGTCTCATGATTTTTTCAAGCCGCTTTAAACTATTTAATGACTTTAATTAATTAAGACAATACTGAAGAATTCAAATAATGGATAATTTGTAAATCAAGCTGTAAATTTAGTTGACGATAAATTTCCAAATGTCACTGTCTTCCGCATTATTTTCTAGTTACCCCTAAAGCCAAACATTGATGCCTGAAAATTGATAATTTGTCAGTTTGTTACCTACGGAATTTGAAGCTTCGGCAGTTTATTGCTTGAACACTTTCTGGCTTCAAAAACCTCAAAACAAAATAACACCATGTACACATATGATAAAAAATACAGTGCTGCATTATTTTTGTAATATCTGTAATCCAAAGTAAATCTCTCAATTTCATATCTCAATCCATGAAAAGAATTCATATTACCCTTTTTTCTCATTGTTTAGGTATTTCATGATCCAATCCGGATGGCACCCCTTAACATTCTATCTCTATAAGTTTCAAGTCTCATAAAAATTTTATTTAAAAAATTATGAACTATTTATTGACTGAAAATTTTCCTAAACTGCATTTATGATTACATTTCTAATAACATGTTTCCGTTGTATACTTAAGATATTTTTGTACCCATATTAAGCAGTGTAAAATTATTATTGCTGAGGCCCCATTGTAAATTTAATACCAAGATGAGATTATTGATATTACGCTGTCGTGGAACATGTTTAATTTAATGCATGTTCAAACTGACGCAAAGGGCAATTAAAATGAAGAGTAATCTCCCATTGTTAATAAAGCGTATTACAATTCACTGCACGGGATTGCTCAACACAAATGCAGTAAATGTCAGTATCTAAATGCAGATAATGTTATCATTACTACCTTTTGTTGAGGAGTATAATACCTCATAATTGTTATTATTCCATGGAATTAGATAGAAGCTAGTAAAATGTAATTATGTCCGTCGTGGAATTTTCATATTGTTTTACTTCTGCTTTCTCCATACGACTTAAGTTGTTCGATTGCTTTCCAAGTTTGTTTCTATATCTGAAATAGGATAAAACAATATCTGAAAATATGTTTCCGAAATAGGATAAAATAATATCTGAAAATATATGTTTTTAAAATAGTATAAA
>JAPMOQ010045279.1:0-12050 GCA_026543055.1 Argiope trifasciata
GTTAAGTATAAAAATTCTTTTCAGATCTATTTACCACTTCTATTAACTATAGATTAACCACTAAACAACACTTCAAGGAGACAAGAGATTCAATAAAGATGCTAAATTCAAGTTAAGCGTTAATATTTTGTAGCCATTGTATGTAAATACGATGCGAGTCTTCCTCTGAGGTAATAGTTTTATAAGAGATTGTGCAATAAAGTTTTAGCAGAACTAATCATATTAATTTGAAATTTGAACTAAAAATTTAATAAAATTTTAGCATAACTTCTGAAAAAATTATAATACAAATAATTTTGCACCATCTTAGTTTTCAAAAAATTATCTTTTTAACTATATTAAGATTTTATTGTATAATTCCGATGTTTAATCAGTTTTAAAAGAAAATATTTTAATCACATTTTTCATCATTAAAGTTACGATCTTAAAAATCTTAAGTAATTGAAATACTAATATTTTTTGAATAAATGATAATGATATGATGTTAAAAAAACTAAATTTCTTTACAGAAATCATTTTTAATATTGTATGTATTTTTTTGTTAAAATAAAAAGAAAAGAACAGCACAATTTTATTACAACTTACTTTGCAAACCAGAGGAATTATTTTTCCAAGAAGTTCTCGCACATTCTTTAATAAAAGTATTATCTTTTTCTATTTGTATAAAAATGTAGATCTTGGGCAAGGTCGTGAACTGCTTACACAGCGTAGGCGAATAATAATTACGAAATGCAGATCTTTGGCATGAATCTAGCATTTTTACTGAATCTAGTGTGAGATCTTTTTCATGAATATAGGTGATTAATCTCTAACCTGAGGTTAATATACAAATACCCAAAAATCGTATTTTAGGCAGTTAATTGAAACAAAACTTGATATAGAACTACAATTGTAGCCATAAGATTATATACCAAATTTCAATTGTTAAAGTCATTATTTTTTGTGTAATTGCAATTAAATACATTAGAAAGAATGGATGGAAAATGGTAAACCTCTTGACAGATTTGAGTTGAAATTCGTTGTGATTTCTTAGAAGCAGGGAGATCTGGAACGTAAAAATCCGTAAAAAAACTGAAGTTCGAATTATTTGACAATTGCAATACTTTCTATTTATATATTTCGTATACAAGATAGTAAAAATATATAAGAAAGTGAAAATATGCAAGAAAGTAAAAATAATAAAAATAAACAATAAAATAAAAAGGTGAAAGAAAGTAAAAATAAATCAACATTACATTTTTTTCTGTTTTGGGCAAAAAAATATAGAATTGTATTTTTTCCTTCATATATTTAATGCAGCTTTTCCATGCAGAAGGACAAATAGTATTTGTCATTCTATAATCCAACTCTGTGTTCTTTTTTTAGTGTACATAGATAAAAAAAACAAAATAGTTATTTGGTTGTTAAAAATTTATAAAGTATATAGATAGCCCACATTTTATTCATGAGCTCTAAGAAATACAACTAAAAAATTAAAGATTAAAGAGCTTATTTTGTTCTGAGAAACCTACTATTAAAAAGGAGTCCTACTAAATTTATGAAGAGTTTCTAGAAGAAGAGATTTAACTAGTATTTCCCAACCATCTGCTCAGACAAAGATGTTGTGAATGAATTTTATTTAATAAGAACACACATTTTTAAGTCATCAAAGGGGCATAAAACATACACAGTAATATAACAGAATAAGTCCACTTCGAATTGATAAAAATTAGCTTTTCAACCGGTTTAAGTCCTCAAAGACTGTAAATTTTCAGGTCGCTTTTCTAAATATCCGATTTAGAAAGTGAAATATTTTTTACAGATTTAATTTTAATTTCGATAGAAACATCTCTTAGCACTTCTAAAATATTCGAATACAAAGTTTACCAAAAATGACGATTTATTGAATTAATCAGCTAAATTTTAAAACAGCTGGGTCATATTTATCTGCAAATGAATTTGAGAATATAAAAATGAATTCTAAAAATAATGTTCTAAAAATTAAATGAGATTTTATTTTAAGTTGAATAATCGTGATTACACGACTCTTGTAGAACAAATGAAAGCACTAAATAAGATGGAATTGAGGAATAGCTTCATTTCAAACTTTTTTCATTATATAAATACAAACACTATTTTATTTCGTTCAGGAACTGTGGAATCGCAACATTCTCAGCTGTTTCTAACGAATAAATTTAACCACTACTTTATTTAACCTTTCACGTGATATCTAAATCCATCTAAAAGAGAAGTTTTTATGTTGCACAGAAAGGTCAAATAGATATTGTAGCCCTCAAATCATTCCAAATATTAAAGGAGGTAACTGGAAGAGAGATGATTGTGCAATGGCAGGATAGATGGATAGTATTGTGCAAATTGTTCATAAAATATGAATTTATAACAGAACAAAACAATTACCAAAATAATATTTCTCCTGATGCTAATGCAAACTACATAGAAAATATCCTGAATTTTTTTCTACAGACTCGGAAGTATGCAAAACAACACACGTATACGTGATGATATATGCTCAATCCAGTTCTGAATAAGGGACTGTGTAAAACCCAATAAAATTAGAGGAAGACTCATTATGAGTAGATATAATTTTAAAACAATATTACAATATCCTGAAAATTTTAAAAACTTTAGAAAATGATGTAAAAAAAATATGGTCTTTTACAAGCAGTTTGAAGAGTGTTTGAACCTTTGTTGGCCATTTTCTTTTACAAAAAAGTTGATAGTTAATGAGCATAACAGCCAGTCATCTCTGTTTATACGGCTTAATTCTGTGGTAACGGGGTGATTGAGTAATTAAAAAAAAGGCAGTATTTATAGCTTACTAGGAGAAATGTAATGACAAAGGAGACTTACGAGCACACAGACTTTTGCTGCAGTTTATGCTCAGTAATGAGACCATTCTTTCATCCCGCAATTTATGAAATCAAGAAATTTCAGTCTAAAATACATGTTTTCATTCCAGAGACGGAAGAAACAGGAGTTCAAACATTTTTCAGCAGAAGAAAAGTATTGAGTCAGTAATTTCAATAAAATTCAGTTAGCTCGAAAATCGGGATTATTATTAAAAAGTAAAATTTAATTAAAATATAATATAATTTTTTTGGCTAGTGAAAGGATACATCCCGACATATGTATTTATTTTAAATTTCCAATTTCGTATTTTTTTTTATTGTTCAGTCACAGTAGAGAAAATTTTTATAAAGAGAAAAATGCATAAAAAATAGTAGAACATTTTGGAAATCAAACTAATAACAAATCAATATTTATTTATTTACATCTTTTTTGTTAAAAATTATCTACATGATGTCAAAATCGAACTTTTATTCTTTTACTAATAATTAAATTATTAAAAATTATAAAAATAAAATATAAATTATAAAAATAGATTATAAATTATAAAAAATAAAAATCTTTGCAGTAGTAGAGTTTACAGCCTTGTCCGACATTCTTACTTTAATGCTTAGGAGGTGAATAACAGCTTTATTAGAGACTATAAAGCTGATTTTAATTATATTATTTCTTCAGATTACATTTTGGATTGTAAAAGATAATCTAAAACTAAGTTTTACACAATATTCATTTTTTATAGTAAATGCTCTGTTAAATAAATCAACTTGAAACAGTTTGATTTCAATTCATACTAAAGGCATTGTTTTATGACAAATTCAAATAGAAGATAAAATTTTCAAATCACTGCAGTTCAGTGAAATGAAATAAATAAAATGTCAATTGCTATTTGAAAGCAGTCCAAACACAGACAATAATAAAAATTTCAAAAAAAAGAAAGAAAAAAAAAAGAGAAGAATAACGATAAAAATAAAATTCAGTGATAAAACTGAAAAAGATGACAAAATCTTTTCAGATTCTAATTTTGAATTATTTTCAATTGTCTATATACCATCTGTAACATATTATTCATTTTATCATTGTCGGTCGTTTTAAGCAATGCTACAACTATTGTTTTTCAATAAGAATCGGCAAAAGCAGAAGTACGCGGTTTCATTTATTTCCTGAATTCTCCTATTTATATTCGTAATATTTTTGAATTGGTTTGCAAGATGACTGCATATGTGTAAGAGTGATAACGTATGTCATGGATTCAAGACATCTCTAACTATCTACCACCAAATTTAGCAGAATCTCTTGAAATAACGGAATTTCTTTCCGTTGTTTCTGAATATTTAAGAAGCTTGGTTCAGCATTTATATTTTCCAGTAGTACAATCATATAAACTTTATTGCTTCGTCTATGACTATATGTAAATTGTTAAAAGCATAACAGTTTATAATTCAAATATCGCAGGAATTCGTTGGCTAGGAGAAAAACTTGCAAAAGACCCTAGGCCATATTTCATCCAAATAATTTAAACATTTTTGAGCTGTCTTTATCACAGACAGATTGGTATTTTCCAAAAATGTATTTTTCGAATTCAGCGAAATCATAAAACACGGAGATCTGTCAGAATCTCGAGTTCGAATTTTTTAACGATTACAATATTTCCTCTACATTGCATACACAAGTATAAAAAGGAAAATTCATATACTGAATATATCCCACTAAGAACTACTTTTTGGGTGCAGAAAATGATGAATCTAATGAAAAGTTGAATTTTGATTTATAAATTTTGCCGCTTGCCAAACGGATTGATAGCTTCACTCAAGCCAAAATTTTAATAATAATAGCTGTAATTATGAAGATATGCTCTTTCCCTTGTACGATCCTTTTATATCCCTTACATGAAATCTATTTTTGTAATAATGCATTCTTTAATGTTTACTTAAATTTATATTTTAAATAGAATTTTTTAAAAAGTTTGAAATCTAATTACTTTTTTTTTTTTCATTTTCTATTTTAAGGAGTTAATCGATTTGGCAAGTCATCGATCAAATTTATATTTTACTCTTATAAATATTATAGAATTTGGAATAATCTTCTGTAATTCTATATATGTCACCAAACAAAATGCGACAAAATGATCGATGAAGTGATAATTAGTTCTGAAAACATGGAAATAGCTTTTCTTACCGAGAACATAAAATGTTCTAATTTTAAAACTCCATCACATTAGAAAAATCATGCTCAAATTGATCGATTTGTTCAAAAAGGAAACAAGTTATTTAAAAGTTATAAAAGGTTGTCACTTTCTCGTAAAAGAAATGACGAACGAAATAAATCTTGTAATAATGTGAAAATAATATGTACTTTCATTGCACTTTCAGTGGCTCAAACAATTGAGAGAAAAAATCTTACTTTTACTTGATAAATCTGACTTTCAATATAAATAACACATTATCGAGAAGTGCAAACTTATTTTTATTTTCACACACAATAAATGGTTTAATTTTGAGTAAAAAAAACAATCGTCGAAGAATTTTTAAATTGAAAAGTTTCAGTAGCATTTTAAACAAGCCTCACAGATTTTTGACACTATAAAATTTAGAATATATCAACGAAATTTTTGTGACATCTCGTATACATAGGAAGTGTAAGAAATTTGAGTTGAGATGAAAATTTCATTTTCAAGCAGAACAACGACTCCTAACACACGGTACATGATGCCAAAATGTGGTGTCCTTTTTATTGTAAACAGCAGTTACACATAAACCCTACAACAGTCCCCCGATATCAATATCATTGAATATCTGTGTGCAAACTCGAAACAGTGGTCAAAAACTCAAAAATAGAAACAAAACTCATTTTGCAAGAAGAACCAGTTTTTGCAAAAAGAATGGGATAAAATATCTTCAGATTTCATCAAAAATTAATCGAATCGGTACCTTGACATTTAAAGCTCCTTATAAAAAAATCAAAAGACATGCAATAAAATATTTAAACCTTCTTTCCATTCAAAATGTCGAAAAAACTTTATTGGTGCATTCTCAATTTTTTAGGCAAAAATCCTCATATTTAAAATGCTTCTGAAACTTTTCAATTTAGAAGCTTTTCGTTGATTGTTCTTTGTTTTTACCTTAAATTGAACCATTTGTTATGTGTAAAAATAAAATTTGCTCTTCTCCGTAATGTGTTATTTATATTAAAAGTCGGATTTATGAAGTAAGATGTACTCTCAATTGTTTAAGCCACTGTAGATTTCAAATAAAAATACAGTATTTTTACTTAATAAATGTTAAAAACTGAATAGACAAACTATATAAATTATATTTTATAATCAGGTTTTTCATGAGTTTTACTATTCTCATTTCTATTTAACTAATCAATTTATTCTACAAATGACATTTATTACTTTCGTTTATGGTGTTCAATATGAACAAAATATTGCTATAGTTTTAGCCTAATTACAAAACAAACATGCTTTTAGATTTAAAACATGTGAGAACTTGATATATTTTTTTGGGAGAATGGGGTTATAATGTCGGTAAGATATAAATATTGCAATTTTAAAACAATATTACCACATTAAAAATAATCAAACTTCTACGCTTATTTACTTATTTTGAAAATAATTGAATGTACATAGATAAAAATTAGGGTTTATTCAAAAACCGACTTTTTGAATAACCGGTTTTCAAATTCAATATTTTCAAAAAATCGAATTTAGCCTGTTTCGAATATTTGTCAAAAAAGAATGGAATATGGAAATATTTTCAAAAAGTGAAATCAATATCAAAATCGAAATATTAAAAAAATATTTAAGGATTACATATATTTACACAAAATAACGAAAATGCAAAAAAAAAAAAAAAAAAATGCTAAAATTATTTTTACTAAATTTAATTTCGCCAAAGAGAATATGATTTTAAAAAACAGAAAATATCCACTGAACGGTGGTTAAGTCTTGTTCTTATTTCGGACACAATATTGCCAGAAATTGAAAATAATCATCCACTAGCTACTTAGCTTGGGTTTATAGCAGTGATTCTCAACCTGTGGGGCGCGCCCTCTAGGGGGGCGCGAGCATATCCAAGAGAAAATGTTATTTAAAAAAATTGATTAAGTGACTGAAAGGAAAGAACACACACTCTCACACACATACAAAACAAAATACATTTCGACATATTTAATAATTAACTTATTAAATTAAAACAACTTACTAAATTAAAAACAAATTTAATAATTATTAGTGATTTCCTTGGGCTCGTCTTGCAGAGCAAAGTTTATCGAAGGAGGGTTTAATATTAGAAATAGACACTCTCAGTTCTTTTTCTATATTTAGCTGAGATCTATATTTTGTCTTCAAAGAAGCCACCTTTTAAAATCCAGTTTCACAACGGTAAGATATTGAAAATGGTAGTAGAATGCGAAATGCCCTTGTTTTTTTGTGCAGAAAACTTATCATCCACTCCTGCCCAAAGTTCAAAGAGTGATTTATTACTAAACTGTCTTTTGGTTTCGTCACTTGCGTCACTTTTTTGAAATGGATCCCTCACCCAATTGTAACTTGATATCAATTTGTCGTCAGCAAGAAAGTACTTTTTAAAAATCTTTGCTAGCATTGCTAAATGATTTTCAATGGTTACAAAAACAAGTTTTACATGTTGTTCTTCAGCCTTGTAAATATTAATACAATCATTCAAATGTGAAAACATTGTTAAGTTTTCTTGCTTTAAATTTCTGTTCCATAATTCCAATTTCCTAAAAAACCATTTTTATCACTCGTATCCAATATATGTCAATTTGCTCCTTGCAGTTGAAGATTGAAGTTATTTAATTTCTCGAATATGTGGACCATGTAGCTCAATTTCATCACAAATAAACTATCGCGAAAATTCTCAGCTTCCAGTCTGTTTTCCTCTTCTAGGTAAACGGCGATTTCTTCTCTTAATTCATAAACACGTTGCAAAAATTTCCCTCGTGATAACCATCTTGCCTCGCAATAAAATACTTACGCTGAATGTACTGCACCCATGTCTTTACAAAGTGCAGAAAAGATTCTTAATTTCAGGGGTCTCATTTTTATATAATTTACTACGGTTACAACCGTAGTTAACACAATATTCAAACCAGGACTCATTTCTTTGGTAGCCAAAGCTTCTCTGTGGATCATGCAATGTGTCCAGACGCACTGTGGCGATTTTTGTTTCACAAGTGCTTGAATACTTTGGAATCTTCCGGACATAGAACGAGCACCGTCGGTGCATATTCAAGTGCAATTTTTCCATTCTATGTTTGCCTCGTTCATAAAATCATTTAAGATAGCAAATAATGCGAGTGTTGTTGCTTTGAGCTCTATTGGTTTGTAGAAAAGTAATTCTTCTACTACTGACAAATCATCACAAAATATAACATAGGGAATGAAATGAGCATCTTTATTACTATCTGTTGCCTCATCGAGTTGTATTGAAAACAATTTGTCATGTAACTTCGACAAAAGCTGACACTCTAGATCTTTAGCTATATCAGCAATTCGACGGGCAACAGTATCATTTGAAAGAGGTATAGACTGCAATTGTTTTGAAAAATTATTTCCAAACATAATTTCTACAATCTCAATTGCGGCTGGCAAAATAAACTCTTCACCAATGGTGTGAGGCTTTTTACATCTGGCTATTTTATATGAAACTTTGTAAGAGGCAATTAAAGCTTTTTCATTCACAAAGTTTTTTTAAACAATGATTTTTGCTTTTCATATGATTTTAATTTTAATTCGAAGGATTATCTGGGTTTGTTTACGTACTCACTATGAAGCGTTTCCAAATGTCGTTTAAGTTTATTAAGTTTCATGCTGTCTACCGCCAACATTTTTGAGCAAATGATACACAGGGGCCTTCTTCATTTACTTCAGTACTAGTGAACCCAAAATTTAAGTATTCTTGAGAATATTTTCTTGATTTTATTTTCGGAACCACTCTCGTCTGTGTACTTGTTGATGCTTGTCTACCGTCTAATGCTCGCTAACGCCCGCTTAAATATTTATCCATGATTCTGCATAAGTCTACTGCCGTGAATATTTAATACGGTGAATTGCAATTACACGCAAATGTATATAGCATACACATTCAGAATAGATTCAATAGCGATAGAAGGATCGGCTCGAATGAGATTGTCTGGAATTTAAATTGGCGTCATAGAATTTCTCCGTCATGTCGTCTCTCCTTTTCCCTTTGAGAAAACGTTTGTACACATCTGCGCACGATCCTAACTTAACTTTTAAGCTGACCAGACAAATTCCAGACTAATCGGAACTTCTCGCCAAACTATGAGAATGCTCGACATGGCGGGTCGCAAGAGCAGTAAAAAGGCATAGGATTCTTGTTTTTTCATTGCTGATGATCGGTGTTGCAAATTGTCAATAAATTTCCGTATTCTTGGTAATTTGTAAAGTTTAAAATTAAGGTTTTAGTGTAGGTTTAGCCCCAAAATACTAAAAATAGCGATATTGTATTATTGTATACATTTTATTGTATGCGGTGGGGAGGGGGGGCGATGAAAATTATGATTGAAAATTAGGCCGTGAATACTAAAAGGTTGAGAAACACTGGTTTATAGTATTCACGGCATCAAATAACAAATTTCAGAATTTTTTTCTTTTATTCGTTGCCTCAAATAATGAAAATTTATCTTTCAGTGTCTATGGGCTTGTAAGTTTTTCTTCAGGGTATTCAAGAAAAGAATTGATTTTTCCATGGCTTTTTTTTAAAAGCATTACTCTGATGAGTAATTTCTTCGATTTGCTCTTCGTTAGTATCAATTTCCACTTAAGAATTTCGAAGTATTCTAGACAATATCTTTTCAGATAACTTAATAATTTTGGTTTTTGAAGCTAAAGAAAGTACACTAGATTTCTTCTCAACTAGAAATGTTTTATGTATTTTGCAAATAAAGCAAAATAGTTGCTAATTCTACTTATTTTCTTTCTTGAATTTGTTCGTCTAAAGCATGTAATAATTTCAAACTTATTTCAGAGTTTAAATTATTTAGTTCATTTAACAGAAGTTTAAATATACCTTAATTTATTGATAAATTAACATCTCGTCTTCCTAAGCCTTCAGCTGCTAGATGAATCGGTCTCGACCGATAACATTCAAAATATTTGTCATTTTGAGGAATAGGAAATATCCAGGCTTTCCGGTTTTCTTAATTTAAAAACAAGTTTTCAAATGTGAACAATTTATTCTAAAAAAAACCCGGTTGTTTAAAATTTGGTTTGAAAAATTGTCAAACCCTATTAAAAATTTAATAACTTGAAAATCTTTATTGACAACATAATGTAAAAAAGGATCAGAATCAAAAATTTTTAAAACTTGAAAGTGCTTTAGTTCTTTTAGTTGTATTATTTTTTTTATCTTTTAATCGAGATTGTGAAAGTTTGTTTTGACGTTATTTTACTTTTTAAAATGAATCGAATCATTTAAAAAATTATCTTTTATTTGTGCAATATAAAGACTATGGACCGTAAAAAATTGAAGAAACGCACAAACGAAGGCGAAAATTTCAAATATATATATAAAAAAACTTGAATGTAAAAAAATAAGTTGAGAAGATGAACGAAAATGTAAAGCCAAAAAGTGAACAATATTTGAATTTACTGAAGTTATTGATGAAAAAACAAACTGCAAGAAATTATTAAAATTATAAAAAATATCGGAACAGAAATCTAGATATTCGGTTTATTATGATAATTTAGAAAACGAATTAATTCATAATACGTTTTTAACGATTTCAATATTTTCACGTTTGGATTCTAAATCAAAGCCTTCAACTGTCACATTTTATAGAATTAAAGAGGATCTATAGAGCAGTTATGGGATAAAGCTCGATTAAATTTTCTTAAAATATTTTGATGGTTCAATTTATCGCTGTACTTAGGGTGACCAAATATGACTTGAAATCCCAAATCTCCATATTCAAAACTAGTATTGTAAATAAAAAATGCTTTCACATAATAACTTTAATTTTGCGATAACAGATTTCAGTTACTACTAATGATTATTTTTTCTTAATATTTTTACTGATTTACCCCCTACCCACGGATAGGGGGTGCAGTAGCTTCTGAGAATAAAGACCGCTGAGCATCCAAGTTGTGAAAGAATTCTTTCTAGCTCATAAGAAGCATTCATTCGCTTGCACATCTCCTTTTTAGTAGAAGACTCTTTCACACACCCCACAGATAGAACATAGGGAAAGGGCAACCATACCCGAACCCGGGACGCCCAAATTGCGGGGAAGCCGAAGTACCCGTAAACCAGGACGCCGCCTATCCTTTTTCTTGATTGATAAGTATGCCAGAAGTTTGTTTGACATTCTTATCAAAGTATTACATTGAAATGTCGAAATATTTTTTGATCCATTTATATATCTGTCGTATTCCACTTGGAATAGAAGTGTCACTATTGTCACTTGATGGAAACTTGAAATCAGTTTGACTTCGGTTATAAGTTTAATCTTTTTGAAAACATTACCTTTTCTTAACGGAAAAATTTAACAAAACCTACTATTAAAATATTTTTAATGTATAATTTATATTTAAAAAATAACTTAGTTATAGATAATCTATCGTTTATAAGCTATGGCAGAAAAAAATACCCATAAAAAAATTCAAAACTTCTATTTTACTTCTTTATTGTTTCAACAAGTTTTTTCCCTTTAATTTATAATTAAAAAATCTAGCTAATGTTAATTAAACTTCACAGTACATAACTACACAGAAAGTAGGCTGAAAAATTCATTTCGCTTTTTAGAGAAAAGATGCCAATTAGTGCGGAATCTAATTTAAAAAAATTATAAATTTGACTGGTATTTTATATAATCACATGGGTTAAAAAGTGAAAAAAATGACAATTTTTTTTAGCATTTCTTTGTTTATTAGTTAAGTGCTCAACTACTTAAAAGTAATAAAATTTATTTTTTTCAGAACTGGTTCATGGTTTTCAGTCCCACATTCCTATTTACGTATTTTGCACTCCTAAGCAGTACACATTTTTTAGCTATTCTTTTAATAAATTATACCATGCGAGTTCAAAAAGTTACTTTCACATTTTTATTAAAGAATTACGATATGCAATTCGAGAAACTCTTCAGTGCTTGAATTGCTTTTTTTAAAAATATTTTTTCTGCTCAAGTGTTAACTCAAAATATAAACAATACATAAAGAT
>JAPMOQ010045282.1:0-11457 GCA_026543055.1 Argiope trifasciata
CAAGGCTTGAGTGTGAAAAAGTGCAGCTGATTCTTCGCAGTAGTTTTTGGATGGTGCCCTTTTAAATATGGAGAGCAATAAACAGCATTTTCGTCATTTTTTTCTTTTTTGCTTTAAAAGGTAAAAATGCTGTTCAAGCCAGAAATAAATTAGCCAATATGTGTGGAGAAGATGTGTTAACAGTACATCAGTACCAGAACTGATTTGCAAAATTTTTCCTTCAAATGAGGAGGCCAAAAACCACCTCGATCAGTTTTTTTTTACAGCAAAGACCAAAACTTTTATGAGCGTGTAATCATGTTGCTACCAAAAATATGGCAAAAGGTATTAGACCAGAATGGCAATTTTATAATTTAATAAATTATTTATTCATTAAACGAAAATTTCTTTTCATTTTGACAAAAAAATACGAAATGACTTTCCGAACAACCCAATATTTTCTACGCTGTAATGTAATAATACAAATTTTATTTTTTACGAATTCTTTCCTCATTACGTTTTCTTTTTTAACGAATTACGAGTATTTAAAAACAGAAACTCTCATGGGTCTAATGGAACTCCAGATTTCTCTTTCGTGATACTTATTTGAAATCATTTTAGGTCGGTGCATCGCCGTGCCTTGGTAGATGAAACGTTAACTAACGAAATTCAGCGAGTAAAAGTCATGAAATCCTGAAAGCTAATCCCACGATTGAGGAATTGAGGAAAAATCCTCCGGTTAGGATGATTGTAATAACTGCTTGATAATTGATAGCTTTCTGTAAGAGCTTATGTAAGATATTATTGTTTATTACATACTGCACACCTTTGAACATAAAAAAATTATTCCCTACACCAACAAAAAAATATCTATCATCCGATCCTCATTGGGCTATCTTGAAAAATCTTTCCATAAACAAAACACAAAATAACTGATCGCTCAAGAATAGCAGATATAAAAAATATCGCCAAAAAAAAAAGGGAAAAAGAATCCTTGGCGAGTTTATACCTAAAGACCCAATCAATAACACCAATATGGAATAATTATTCTCCCAAATAAAAGCCCGCCAACAGGAGACCATTGGAGAAAGAATTCTTCCGCAGGGAGGGGCCTAAGTGAAGGAGGAGGGAGAAAGTTTTGAGGGAGATTTCAAAGCAGTTTTGGCCATGGATGTCGAATATAAATACCGAGGTCTGGACCCAGTGAAAGTATTCTCTCGCAGCTCAGCAAACGAGAAGCTACTAAACCTCCTCAAAAATGGCAAAATTCGTAAGTTAGCTTTTGCTCAGTTTCTTCATTTTTCCTAATTACCTTACATCATTTGATAAGTGTGTATAATTATTTCAATTTTTTAGTTGCCTTCCTGTCAACTTATATTAAATAATGTTTGCAAATAAAAACTCAGAGGGCTTTCAAAAGACGTGGAAACAAATTTATTTCATAAAATGTTTGTTTCAAATTTGTGCCTTGTCTGTGATTACCTTTTATACAATAATTTTATTGTTAATTTTCTTATAGCAGTTTTATTATTATTATATTAAAATCACTTACAAAAAACAAAAAGGTTTGGAAAAAAATTTTCTATCTTTTTTAAACTTCTTTGTAATCAATTAGTCTTATTTTTTACTTCTTAAATGCATTTTTAAAACTGTTATGCTCTAAATATCTAGGAATAATTTCCATGCTTTAGCTGAGATTCCTTCCGTGATGTAATTTCTTCCTTACATGACTGAAAATTATTAAAAATATTTTTTCCTTTAAAATTTTTCTAAAGTAGTCTCAAATTGCTCTATAATGTTCTCATTTTCTTTGACTAGAGTTAATGTTATTTTAATTGATCATATAAGAAGGAAAACAAAAATTAAATAACTTAATATGAACTTCAAACTTCAAATCTTTTCTTAAATTACAAAAATTTAATAAAACCAAAATTTCAAAAAAGTGAGACTAAATACTTTTTAATGCTCAAATATTTTACAAACAAATATTACTTAAATGCTCAAAAGGTTTTATGAATTGGAATGAGTTTTCCAAGTGAAACACATATGTATATCAATTTCACATAAAGAATCAACATACTCCTCCATCTGTTGAAAATGCTGAAAACTTCCAGAGTAAATCTTATTAAATTGATCAAAATTTCCATGAGTAACCATCACTCTTAAAAGTGAAACAGAAATGTATACCAATTTCCATTTAAAGTTAATCATAAACGCACTATGGTCCATATATTGAAATTGAACTTACTTTGAATAAGATAAAAAGGTTTTTTATACCAAAAAAAATTTGAATGAATAAAAACATTTCAAACGAGTTTATTATTTTTAAAAATTTTTTAAGCATGTGATAAATTATAATTAAAATCATTTTTCTCACAGGCATCCCTGGCTCTCCTCGCCGTCTTCCTCGGAGTCTGCTCTGCTTCTATCTTAGGAGGAGTGAATGACTTGGCTGGAAACTACTATGACTTCACCACCGGACAATACTCCAGCGCCCTCACCGGTAGAGTCTACAACACTGCTCCCTTCGGATACGCTCCACGTGTCGCACCTGTTGTAGCTGCCCCTGGTGTTGCTCCCGTCATCGCCCCTGGTGTTGCTCCGGTCATCGCTCCTGCATCCTACGTTGCGCCTTCCCTCTTTTATTCGCCCTTCTACAGAGCTGCAGCTTACGCTGCCCCCTTGTTGAAAAAATAGGTAAGGATATGTTAGATTGTTTTCCTCAGTAAAAATAGCTTTCATTTATGAATGGAGTTTTTCATCAGAACTTGGAATATCTCTTACCAAAGCAACCATTCATTGGTTCATTTCATTTCTCGCAAGGTCTTTGTCACTTGTCTTAACAAGGCAACCATCCATTATTTATATAATTTTTCGAAAGAATTAGCCCTTATCTTAGTAAGGAAACCCTTTTTTAGTTTATAGAAATTCTCATAAGAATGGGGCATTTGTCCTAATCAGCAACCATTCATTGGTTCATAGAATTTTTGGCAAGAGCGTGTCAGTTGAACGTGTATTAACGATGCAATTATTCATTAGTTTATAGAATTTGACGTAGGAACATGGCACTTATCATCAAAATAAAACCATTCCTTCGTCCACAAACTTTCTCGTAAGAGCATGACATTTATCTTTAGAAGGCATCTATAGAATTCCTCGCATAGGGCAATCGGTCATCGCTGGTTTATTCTCCTAGGCGATATAGAAAACTTAAAATTAGCATGACCGTATCCTAGCGCATAGCCTCGAAGTCTAGTTGATAGGGCTCCAAATTGGCCAAAATCGTTTCATATATGAGTACCTTTTATTTGGAGAGCATAGTTCCACCAGCACAACATATGCCAATTTAACTAGTTCTAACCTAATGGGGTTACGAAATCTACTTTTACAGATTCGAATTACCTCAGATACAGTTATAATTTTAACCAAATCATGGAATAGTGTATTAGGTTAATAAAAAATCCAAAATTTATTCTAAAAGGGTTAAAATAATATTTTAAACTATGAAATTATGCTATTTTACATCATTAACATCTTTGAATTTAAGATATATTCATATTATTTTTTATTATACCCACTAACTTTTAAATTTTTTTTATTTGCAGATTACTGATTTACTGACTGCTCGTTCTTTTTATTTATAAACTCCGAGTCAAACGACTTTAATTTTTTTTCTCACCTCTCTTGCTCAAAACAGTTGAAATAGCGTAAAAAAATTGATGCTCAAACACTTTTATACTGTAAAAAAATAAATCGATTATTATTGTAAGATTGTGTCCTGTATTTTATTTCCTTGTTTCTAATAGTAAATCCTTGTCACATGCAATAAAATATACATTGTTTTATAAATAACAGGATAATATTCATTCGCACATGTTATTAAATATTCATTATTTCTACAATAGCAGGTTGATATTCATTATATCAACCTATTATTGCAATGTAAAGAATGGTGTGGTGTATTTATTTAACTGGGTTAATAATTATATCTTATGGCGGCTACTAGAATGCCAGACAAATTTGTCTACTACTAATAATTACCATTCAATAATTACCATAATAATAATTACTATAACTAGTAGATCAGAATTATATTAATTTAAAAATTAATGTAAATTATGTATTCCCTTTTTAATTAGTGTTTAATTGTTTTTGTAAAAAAATTGCCTTCGTAAAATAAACATTTTTCTTACTTTAATCAATATTTGTCAAATTGCTTTTTGAAATATTTGAAAAACTTTTGTATTCAGAAAGTACAAGACAGGCTATTTCTGTGATGCTGTAGGGAATCTAGCATTTAAAAATTAGGAATTATTTTATAAATATTGTAGAGAAGCAAATATTCATAATTTAGAAAATTATATTTCTTTTAATTAAATTGCAATCGACATAAATCAGGAGGAGATTAGATACACCAAATTGTAGAAGAAGGTTTAAATTCAAGTCATATTATAGTTTCGACAGATAGTTATCTAAAATATACATAAAAAAGAAATAGAAATGGGAATTTCTTAGTATAAATATATTTTTGGAAAATCTCACAAAAAGGTTTTTATTAGGTTTGAAAAAATATTCATGTAAATTAATTAAATTTTATTTTGAAATAATCTGCTGTATTATTTAATCCAAAGATACAAAATATAATTCAAAACCAGCTGTAAAATGTGATTCTGAAATACTGATTCATATAAAATAAAAATAACATTGACATTTCTTAAGTCCTCTTACTTTAAAAATTATTTAAGTCCTTCAAATAAGCGTATAAGGTTTCAAATAATGCTATGTTAAAAAATGCTGATAATGTGAGAAATGCTTTTACTTCTGCTAATAAAACAATTGAATGTATATGCGTGCACTTGAGGGCATGTGTGTGTGTTGGTGATCTGCAGACTATATGACTAGCTAACAAATTCAACATATATTTCTCTTAGGATGAGAATGTTACTTCTAAGCAATATACTTTTTTAAAAAAATTATAATAATTTTAATTTAATTAAACTGAATTTTGATATTTTAAAGCAAATGTATGACTGTAAAATGTAATATCTCTTGAAGGACTTACAGCTCTTGAAAATTTGAAAAACTTTTCTTTTTAATGTTATCACTTTAATAGGACTAAAGAGTTTTGCTGAGTTTTAGCAATTTAAAATTGAATTCAATATTATTGTTCATGAGATAGATTGCATTGTTCTTGTGAATTTGAAATCCTTCCCATTATATCGTCAAATATTTAATTGCGAAATAAAAATTTTCTTCCATTGTGGAAAGTTAAAGAAAAGGGATTTTGTTGAGCCCCTGCATTATGTCCAAGATAAAAAAAGTCTTTACAATATGGAGACATTTGAAAGAAAAGCGAAACTGGTATTTAAGTTTCTATTATAGTGCCATTATGTCATGTCCTGGTCTGCAGTAGAAAGTTTCATGTGCACCATGAGCTTTACATATGAAAGACAATTCAAGTAATAAGTCTTGGGTATCTGGCAATTTTAAGTTGTCAAATATTACTGATATGAAGGTATATTGAAACGATTTAGTTGAAATTAAAGATGACCAGTAGTCCCGACGAACAAGCTAGCTACCAAAAGAGAATTAGTATTAAATTATTAATTTTTTTTACATTTGCATAGTTATCACAATCGTATGAACAAAACCAAAAGGATATACAATCACAAGTGAAAAACATCATTCATATTAAAATTTGATTTATTGGTTATAAATTTTTCTTTTTTATTACTTGTGGTACAAAGTTATAGCATGAACATGCCGTACATTTTTTCAATAAAATTCCAAAGAACAGGAACAGAAAGAAAGGAGACATTTAGTTTTATTCTTTGATTGTTCATTATACAATCATTAATAAGGTGTAATTCAGAAGGAATAAACCTATACTTAAATTTTTTTCAATTAAAAGCTCCATAAGGGATTGACTATATATTAAAATAACATCAAACATCAAAATTTCAATGGCACCAAACATTTTCATAATAAAATTTAAAATCTATATAAGATGTTCTGCCAGGTAACCAAGTTTTATTCACCGTCATCATGGCTAGAATGTCCTGGGTGGTTGAATGCCTTCCCTTGTATTCTTTTCCTATAAATTCTATTTGTTTGCACTTGTGCACTAGTTATTTTCCTGGATAGCTAAGAAGTTTGTCTCCATTGAATAACTGCAGTGTCTTAGATATTAAGTTAACACGCTCCAAATTCCAAATTTCCTCCACAAACGTAATTCCCGTAGAATTTGACATGAATTTCCTGCAACAGGCTTCGTAACAAGATTTGTTTTACAGTTGTTAACCCCAGGCCCGATTCCCCCCACACACACAAATGGAAGGTGATTCCCCTTTTAGTTCCCTTATACAACCTGCATGAGCTCCTGTGGGACTATTCTTTCACACCAAGTCATTACATGGGTGAAACGAGTTTCATTAACCTAGTCGAATTTATATCGTAATTATGAGCTAACAAAATTTGTCCTTTTGATAATGGTTATCCTTCCAAGGGATAAGAATAAATAAAATAAATCAAACTTTATAAGAAAAAGTTGAAAAGAAAAAAATATTTCATATTGAAATTTTCAATTCTTTTTTTTTTTAAATAAAATGGCATACAGTGGCACAAGCAGTTGAGGATACATTTTACTTTTACTTGATAAATCCAACTTTCAATCGAAATAACACATTAACTAAAAGTACAAACTTACTTTTATTCTTAGACACAACAAAAGGTTTAATTAACAGTAAAAATAAAGAAAAATCAACGACAAAATTCTAAAAGAAAAATTTTCAGAGGCATTTCAAATAAACATAAGCAGAATTTTACCTCAGAAAATTGAGGATACACCAGAGAAAATTTTTTTAACTACCACCAGTTTTTTTTCTGCTTACTACTATCATATTCTAAGTTTGGACATTTTTTTTTCTTAAACTTTTTCTACCGTTATTTTTGTCTTTTGAAGTTGGTTTTGTGAATTTAAATTCGCAAATTGAAATGAAAAATGTCACCTCCGGGAGAGACCAATATTGATATAAGAAAATTTATGTTAAGTTTATTTAAGAAATTAAAATCTTATCGTGAAATAGTTGAAATCGTCGGTAGAAGCCACTTTTGTCCAGAAAATCATTGGAAGATTTAAAAGTGATAGATTTATTGAAAATAAAAGTGGAAGAGGAAGGAAAAGTATTCTGAATAATGTAGCCAAAATGAAAATTTTGAAGGATATCAAGATTGATCCTAAACTAAGTGCAGTCAAACTAACTGCAGAAACTTCTCGAATAATGAGCAGAAGTGTTAGTGCTGAAACTGTGAGAAATGTGATTAGACATGCTGGATATAACAGTCGAGTAGCTCGAAAGAAACCATTTATAAGCTTACAAAATCAGAAAAAGCGTTGGAGTTTGCAAAAACTCATCAATTCAAGACAGATAACTTTTGGAAGAAAGTTATATTTAGTGATGAAAGTAAATTCAACATTTTTAGTAGTGATGGTCGTCGGAGCGTTTGGAGAAAGCCGAATACCGCTTTGGATCCAAAAAATTTACGTCCTACAGTTTAACATGGTGGTGGCCCCGTCATGGTTTGGGGTTGTGTGGCTTCAAATAGGGTAGGAAATTTAGTTTTTATAGATGGCATAATGGATCATAAGCTTTATATAGATATACTCCACAACAATCTTAAAGAAAGTGAAAAAAAATTGGGTTTAGATGGAAATTTTATATTTCAGCACGTCAACGACCCCAAACATACGGCACGTAATGTCAAAATGCGGTGTCTTTTTCATTGTAAACAGCAATTGCACATATCATCACAGTCCCCTGACATAAATGTCATAGAAAATTTGTTGGCAACACTCGAAACAGCGGTTCAAAAACACCAAATTAGGAACAAAGTCCATTTAAAGCAAGTGCTACAGTAAGAAGGGGATAAAATATCTCCAGATACCACCAGAAAATTGGTCGAATCGGTACCAAGACGTTTTGAGGACATTATAAAAGCCAAAGGATATGCAACCAAATATTGACACTGTCTTTGTATGTGATATATCACAAAAATTTCATTGGTGTATCCTTAATCTTTTGAGGTAAAAATCTGTCTATTTCAAATACTTGTGAAATTTTTAATTTTAGATATATTTTTTTGTTAATTTTCGTTATTTTTACTGTAAATTAACCTTTTTGTTACGTGTGAAAATAAAAACACGTTTTCTCTTCTAGTTAATCTGTTGTTTCGATTGAAAGTTGGATTTATCAAGTAGAAGTAAGGTGCATCCTCAATTGTTTGAGCCACTGTATATATTCAGTCCACTAATGAAACCATGGTTTGGAAACCGCCAATTTCTTTGATTTCTTTACTTTTTTATGGTTCTATTTTATAAAATTTCAGTTCAGAATACTGAGAAAAATTGCAATCATCTCAATTTTTGGTAACTACATGTTCCCCAAATATGGAATAGAATATTATCTAAATTAAATCAATTTATTAACAAATTTTCTCTGAAAATATATAAATATTTACATTTGTCTTCAACACATTTTAAATAATTTCAGAACTACTGTAACATCGAAAAATCTGAAAATTAGAACATTACATTTAATTTTTAGAAGTGTAAAGCAAAAGTAAATCAGATAAACTCTAATAAATAATAAATTAAAAAGAAACCCCAAGAAGCTTGTATTAATAATATTTGGATTAAAACTACTGAAATGAAACAAAACAATACAAACTACAGAAATGAAACAAAACAATACAAACTACAGAAATGAAACAAAACAATACAAACTACAGATATGAAACAAAACTATAAATTAAAAAAGACTACCACCACCAAATGAAGCAAGAAATATACAATGACATAAAACAATCTATACTAGAACACTCATAACCAATAATTAAAAAGAAGTAAAAAACATGGCAGAAGCAGGCAAATGTTTTTAAAAAACGTGTCCCGTCTTGAAAGCCATGTTTTATTTTCATTTCTGTTTACGTTATTCAAGATGATGAGCAACTGCAGTTTTTTTGCGACGTCTATTGAGTTTGTCAATAAGTACTGGAAAATATTTTTATATTAGTTAAACACTGTATTATCGTTTTTTAAAATTAAAATATCAATATTGCAGTCGTTTCTGGAAAACCCATTGTTAGTTAAATTTTTAATGCAATTATCAGTAGCTTTAATATACTTAGTTTTGCTATTACAAACTCTTTTAATCCTATCGAATTGGGTGAAAATTTTAGAGTTAATATTAGAATGTTAATCACAAAGTTGAATTATTGTAAAGTTGAATTCGTCTCTTTTTATCGTAAATACCAACTATTGTTTTATCATAAACAATTTCGATTTTTAAATCCAGATAAGTAACTTCAAGTTCATTTATATTTCTTTCTAATAGAATGAAATTGTTAGATGAGCAATTATTAACAATATTGGTGTTATCTGAGTTTACAAAAAGTAAATCATCAATTTACTTCCAACCGTTTATTAAATTATATTTGATTGCTTTTTCTCATAGTAATCTAGGAAAGTGACGAACTTCAGAAAAATGGTTCCATTTGAATACCTTTACTAGTTTATAAAAATTAATATCATTATAAACTTAATTTTCTGTAATATGAAATTTACATAATTGCAGCAAATTATTTTTTAGTAACCTTACTTTTATTTAAATATTCGTCATACATCAAAGAACAAATTTTTATTAATTTTCATGTGACAGTTTGGTAAATAAATATTCAAAGTCATATTAAGTTAATTAATGTTATCTTTTTGAAAATAAAAAACTTCTTTGTTACTATTATTTATAAAGTTATCTTCATCTTTGATTTTGTTCAAGGACAATTTTTAAGTATTTAAAGAACTGTTTTCCAGTAAAGTATAGATAACTGCCAGTGCTAAAACTCAGGAAGATGAATTTTAATGGGTTTTTTTATGAAAATTAAGTGTTCAAAATAAATAATGATAATTAGTTAAAATGAAATTAGTTAGTAATATTGCCGAATTTTTAAAAAAATTGTTATTTCTTTAGACTTTAGTCTTACCCAAACAGTTTATCTAAGAGTAAATGAAAGGCCTGATCTATTATTCAGAGTCACATATTTTTCAGCTCAAACTTGTCTTTAACTTCAATTTTCTCAAATCTTTTATTTTCATAAACATGTTCCACATTTAACATATCTCAGAAACTAATAAAGTTATTCACATAAAAATGTCAGCTTTCGTTTTAAATGATATGGGCAATGAAATGAACCAAAAATTTTATTGTTGGAGAAATACCGTTTCATTTATAGATGCTTTTAGAAGATTGTAAAGTTAAGTTGTAAAGTTAGGAAAAAACATAAGTATACGTATATTTTTGCCTAAAACTCCTTCGAATTTCAAAATTTTTTTGATTTTGGTTTATTTCATTCATTATTATATTATATAACTTGTCTAGAAAGAAAATTAGAGTTGCTGCATTGCGATTTTGTGTAAAGTGTTAACAGTTTTGGTTAAATTTCATTACGTTTTACTACAAATTTTCTTATTTCTCAAAATATACTGTATTTTCAGTTTTTTTTGGTTATTTTAAATAATTAACAATACAACTAAAAATCAAAAAAGTTAAAAAAAAATTTTTTTCAAAATTTTTTCTTCAAGCGTAGTCGGAAACATTAAATTAGTGGTATTCTTTTTTAATTCATTGCTTTGATTCATTTCTGCAACAAATGGTATATCACTTAAGCCTTGATTTCAATGAACTTAACCTTAATTTCAGAGGATTTTCGGATCATGAGGAGTCAATACTGTTGAACTAAAAGAGAGATTCTTCACAGAAAAAATCCCTTTTTTTAATCCCTCCGTCAGGACGATCTCTCAAAAAGTCCTCAGGCTGGGTTCTTATTTTATATTATTTTGACTTTTCTTGTTTTCTTTTTAACTTAGTATTGATTAATAATTTGTATATATATATATATATAGATAGATAGATAGATAGATAGATAGATAGATAGATATAGATATAGATATAGATATTTTGTTCAAATTCAAAATCATTAAAAAAAATACTATTTTTTTTCATCCACTCAAGTTCAAATACATTTTTTAAACTTTTTAGTGGACGGCACTTGCTGCTAATGCATTTTTTAAAAATATTAATTCATTAATTAAATTTAGTTAATTTTTAATACTTTAGAGTTACCAAATTCGTGGCCAAGTTCTGAGATCAGTGACGCTGCAGCCATTTAACATGTATCAAGGTTGATAATATCTTGAAAGTTATACATATTGTATAGAGTTACTTGACATACCTAAGTCGGATTAACAAGTATTTAAGTATTTTTCACGTTAAGATGAAGGATACGAGTTAAATTCATGAGAAAATCAATAATTTTTTGATAATTTTTAATAAAAAATAACAAAAAAATATTTCTTTGTTCACTTAAGTATGAATTGAATTGAATTTGTTTTTGTTGTTCATAGGAAATTTTAACAGTATCATT
>JAPMOQ010045285.1:0-16707 GCA_026543055.1 Argiope trifasciata
TAAATATAATTTTCAAAATAAATTTATCATTAAAACAGAATTAATCAGGAATTTATTAAAAAAATGGGCATTATGTATCAAAAATGTACACAAATATTCATAAACAAATTTATTTGGAAAATTTTACAGCTTTCTGAATAACAGTTTTATCAATAGACAACTTTAAAAAAGTGTCGTTTAATTCTAGGCACACTGTATTCCACCTATAATTATGGTAATTTGTTATAAATTATGATAGTTATAGATATAATTAAGATAGAAACTTCAGTAAAAGAGTTGTATCAAGCTAAAACTCTAGAAGACATTTCAGTTGATTAAACATATTTTTATATTAATACGCTAGCTATTAGTAAAACTCAGTGGTATTAAAAAAATCATATACTTACTAGATTAGGAGAGAGACAAATACACTTCACAAAACCATCATGAGATTCAATGCTGTTCACTAACTCTCTCTTATCAACATCATAAATATTCAACAATCCATTCTGAAAAAAAGCATTTTTTAGATATTACAACACATATTCATCTTTAAAACAGATGAAATACCTTCAAATTCTTCTAATTTAAATATAATAAATTGTTTTAAAAAATTTAATATGCAGATGAAATACAATTACAAATGCAATATTACAGGAATGCACTTTAAAAGAAACTATACAGCAATTTGCTTTATGAATTAGTTCAATCATGCATGATATCAAAAAATGATTATATAATAACATAAGAGCAATGTTAAATATTTTAAAACAATTCTGTTTGTACCTTAGTTCCAACAATGCAATGTTTATTCCCAGGAAGAAATACTGAACACAAAGAAGCTTCACAAGGCATTGTAGTGGTACATTTTTGTTCGTCATTTATGCTATTCAAGAGTAAATAAGTAAGTTAGGAAACAATTTATACTTAAAATGCTAAATGTAAAATGTGTAGAATAACACTTCAAAGTAATAAAAAAGTCAACAATTATTAACTAATTTATTTGGTTATAAGAAATATATAAAATTTTGATTAAACAAAACAATCTTTATCAAACTGATTTTTTTAATTACACATTTTGTAACTAAAGTATTTTAGCAGAAACTTACACAAGACTCTCAAAGTATTTATCTTTTATTTTTCATAGCAAGCAATTCTATAATTCAATAGCTGGTATTTTTTTAAAGGAAAATTTTATATGTCAGTAATTTTGAACATAAACAACAACCAAGGCTTAATTAGATTTATAATAGAAAGCTCTATTTTTATCTGTCACATTTATTGAGTTCTTTTAAAATCAAATATAAA
The DNA here is from genome assembly GCA_026543055.1 of Argiope trifasciata. Classification (NCBI taxonomy): domain Eukaryota; kingdom Metazoa; phylum Arthropoda; class Arachnida; order Araneae; family Araneidae; genus Argiope; species Argiope trifasciata. The sequence continues at coordinate 1,288 of JAPMOQ010045285.1, forward strand.
ATTGGAAGTATATCCTTTCCGTCTCACACATATACACTGAATAAGGTTTACTTCATATTTTTAGTGAATTTTTGAATAGCACTAATTTAATAGTGTATTATAGAGCTTTATATATACAGAGGGGTTTAAAAAGTAATTAGAAACTTTTTGGTTCAATCTCATATTTTAATTAAAAGATTTAAAATGGATATTTAAAAAAAATATAATAACAATTTAAACAACAGGCAAACAACATTAATACACATTAAGTTAATAATACTATTCATATATTTTTAAATATAAGAAACAAGCAACTTTTTATACCTTATTTTGGAAATATATCATATAAAGGAAATAGATTCATATTCTTAATTATAACAAATGATAACTATGTATTTAATAAGTTTAACCCTTTTTCCATGAATTATTTCATAACATCATAACAAGAAATCAAAACTTAAGGACCTACTGCTGTGCAAATTAATGCTGTTTACAAAATGATGATTTGTATTATAAATCTAAAATTGATATATTTATATTTCTAATTATTAAAAATTTATGCAATTATTTATGCAAAACATCATATTCCAATAATAAATCTTCTAAAAACAGGAAAAGTGTCCTTAATGGTATGATAACAAACAAATTAAAATGGAGCATGAATATAAAATCAATAACTATTTATTCTGCACTCAGAAAACAATATTAAAAATAAAAAAAAACATAACATTTCAAAGAATTTATAATGAATTTAACACAGAAAAACAGCACTTTACCCTCTCCTCCATATCTTGACTGATTCATCTGAAGCTGATAATATAGAAGAGCTATTTGAACAGCAACTAAGAGTTCTAACAAAACTCCGATGTCCAGGTATGCTAATGCTTTTTTTTATTTCAGCCACATTATGTTTCAATTTAATATTAAGTTCATACTGGACAATAGTGTTATTTTTCAGCAATGCAGTTATCTAAAGAGATTGAATAAAATATAACACAATTTATACATGATTATCAAGCATTATGCATGCAATTTTCTAATTACTCTAACACCAGCTTTACTTAAACTGAGTTGTGCAGACTTTTATATTTATACAATGACTTTTAAAAATGTGCTGAATAAAAATGCAATGTTGGCAGATTCCTTTCTGAAACCACATAAGTTCAAAACACTTTCTTTGTGTCACTATCATTTTCATTATTGATAGTACACAGTATAATATTAGTTCTACTGAAAGGTTTTCCTTTTCTGTGAAAATTTATTTAGTACACACATACATGTAAATTTGACATATCATACAGTTTATAGTTGATTCAAACAACTTAATTCTAAAAGCCATATCATTTGTAAAAAAATGTTAATTTATAATAAAAGTTTATATATACAGCATTTTTTTTAAATTAATATACGAACTAGCAATATTCTGCTGTTTATAAGGTGCACACCAACAACATACAATTCATTTATTTTTTCTTTGCATTCACAGATTAAAAAGATTCCAAGGTTTGGATACATGCTGTACATTCATTCAATGTATGATCAATTTCAGGCTATTGCTATCTCAATTTTAAAGATTGTATTCAACTTTTTAGCACTGAATTTTAACTAAAGGTTACATATATGCATATAATAGAAAATTTTACGTACAAGAATTTAAAGTATTTATTTCACGCAGATCTGAACAAAAATGTGCAACAGTTACTCATTCACATATTGGTATAATAGTTATACATGTATGTACAGTAGAATTGAAGGTTATTCTATGCTTTAAAATACAAATCTTAAGAAAAAGCTAAAATGAAACCAATACAAATGGAATTATTTTAAAATTGACATCTAGTATTTAGAAAAATTAGAAAACTGTAAAATATTAGCTGATGAAATTCTTCTTTTGCTTACCATTGCAACATCAGATTCGTCAACAGAAATACAAAATGAATCCACTTTAGAGGTTAACTGAATGGGTTTCAGAGTTCGAAATTCATCTTCAATGGTTGTTAAAGATTCATCATAACCACTATCATCTTCATCTCCAACACTAAAAATTAAAACAAAATAATAATGAAGAGAATAAAAATGATAGTTGCTGCATAGTAATAATAAATATCTAAACTTAACAAAAAAAGAAAAAAAAGAAACTTGCTTTTTTCTTTTTGTTTCTTTTGCCTTTTTCTTGCGAAGTTTCTTCTTAATTTCATTCTGAGTAAGGATTTTGAAAAGATGCAAGAACTTTGTAGAACCCTGGTAAAAAAAAATGTTGATCAAATTTTTTTAAAACATTCAGAATTACAGTTCTTTTCTTCATACAAGTGGAAATACGAATGGATTTTGGGAAAACAACATTTTTGATAGATTTAATCACCACTAAATTAGTAAGGTTTTCATTCAAAGAATAAAATAAATAAAGAAAATGTCCTTATTTTATTTATTCATCCTATTCAGCACATATTTTTATAATTAATGTTTAAGCCTTTTCATGGAATTTTGAAGCTCTTTGAAGAAGTTTTTTAGTTCTTTTATTTATATTGCTATGGAAAGAACTTCTTTTTACCATATAAGAAAGTCTAATTAAAGGATAAATATATAAATAATTCCCTGCTTTCTTTTAAGCACATAAAGAGTAAATAATTACATATAAAAGAAAATACTTTACATGCGAATTTGTAACTTTTTAAAAATTATGATTGACAATTTGTTTAATATCAAACTCAAATAAGACAAATTTTTTCAAAAAAAAAAAAAAAATTCTTCAGCGGGGGAAGACAAACATTTTTTAATTAATGCATTGAATGAAAAGAAATGAAACGCCAAATGAAAACACAAACAAATTACACATTTATACTGTCTTAAATGGAATTTTTTTGAATGAATTCTTTTTATGCAAATTAAAATACAAAAGAAAGAGAAAAATTTCAATAAAGCTTTGATTCTGGAAATAAAAGCACAATCTGTTACAGCTTTACATTATAATAAATTTAAAAATTATTTCTAGACAATTTCCACCTATTTCTGTAAAGAATAATAAAAATATTTTTGTTTGTATATACTGATGATAACTAGTTAACATCTGAAGTAGACAGGCATGCTGCTTAAACAATTATAGAGAAATTTAAAATAATGTGATTAAAAAGGCATCAAACACAGGTTAATGGTATGCCAGACATAATTACAAAACAATTTCAAACTGGAAAAACAGATGGGAATACAAAATAGGCAAAAGTACAAAAATAAAATTAATTCAGGAACAATTTACAAAGAAATAATCATAAATTACCAAATGCTTTTAAATATCTCAGATCTGTTACTGATGTGCTACTACTATAATAATTGATAATAGACACATTACTCATTAATGCAGAGAATACCTGCTATTTCTACATTTCTGTAGAATTCTCCCTCACTTCATTAAGTGGGAAGGAATTATACAGTATGGTTTGATTTTTAGAACAATTTTGAATTAATACTGCCGAATCAAATTTCTCATAAACAATACCTTTTCACACATAAACATGACATTCCTCTCTATATGATTTATGGAAACTGATTTATTTTAGAATTCTTAGTCTATTATTAAGCTAACTTTTTCATTACTTCATACTAAATAGAACAAAGATATTCCAAAACAGATGATCAAAATGTAGAGCAAAATGTTGGATATGTACAATGTCCAAATTTCTGTCATTGAATAACTCTGAGTAAATGTAAGCAAAGAGGGAAAGGATTGGGATGTGCTAACGGGGAATGGTAATACTCATTGATAGGCATGGAGTGAAGCTGAAATGCTTGTAAATAATTCACTCAAATGAATGGGCTAAAAAATGAAATGCTCAGAAAAGCTATCATATTATTGCTGTAGCAAGGAGTGATCATAAGTTTGTCAGAACTCTTATAAAAACTTAGTACATAACATAACAAAAAAGGTAATAAATAATAAGAGAAAATCAGACAAAATGCTAACATATGGATATACATACATGAATTCCCATAAGTCTTTCAGTTGGGTCTACGACTATTGCACAGATTTTGTTTTCAGTATTTGGCAGATCATTAAGTTCAATTGTCTTGCATTGGAACTATACAAAAATAAATACACATACAATTTCATTCCTAAATTAAATGATAAATTCATTCATGAAAGGATTTTAAAGAATATAAGCAGAAAACATTAAAGGTATTTAATATATAAATATATATGCCAGTAATAAAAATAAACCCAAATTCAAAAATTACATTACTCATTTACAAAATACATTTTCAACTTTATATTTTATTATGGGTGAAAGCAATAAATACATTAGTACTCTCATAAAAACATTTAATTCATTTAAATTCATTACTATCGCTTCCATGATGGATAAACAGAAAGTTTTCAATAGTTTGTAAAAGACTGATTTAAAAATATTTTGAACATATGAATTCAGGTTAGTGGATTTTATATGAAAAGAATTCGCTTAAAAAATAAAATTATCATATGAAAAAAGTTGGTTATGGTAAACATGCAGGCAAATACTATTACAAATACTTCTGGTTATTATATTGTAGATGCAAAATATTTAATTTTTTAAAATTCAATCATATTTTAATATAACATTAAATTTTACTCAGTTTTGTAAACTGTAGAATTTGCAGTGAATTTACCATGACTCACATTTTTGACTATACAAATAGATTATTTTACTTTTATTACTTGCCACTTTATGCCTTTATTAGTTGTTACATGAAAGGGTTCTAATTTTTTCTAATAATCTTTTTTAGCTTATCAATAATCTCAGATATTTATAAATAAGTTAATATCTTATAGAAATAATCTTTCCAACAAAAATTCTTAATTTTTGAAATTGGTATTTTTTTGGTTAGCTCGATACAAACAAAAGGTTTAAAAATAATTTAGACATGCGCCAAAAAAAATGTTGATGAGATTCACATCAGACAATTTTTTTTCTGAAATCATTTTTTTTTGGGGGGGGGGGGGGGGGGAGAACAAGTATAAATTATTTGTCAATCTTCGACTTGAACTTAACTTGGCTAAATAAAAAGTACCTATTAATTATTTGTTGAAAACTATTTTTAATAAAAAATTACTGCATATCCTTTGCATACGATGATTTCAAAATCTAATACCTTTAATTTATTAGGAAGCTGTTTTAAAAACTATCAGAAACTGTTTGTAAAACTATTAATGAATTGATCAAATTTTAAGAATTTTTCTATTTGACATTATGGAATTTTATGATTAAAAAAAGCTTTCTTAAAAAAATATTTATCCACCTAAATCAATTACCACTTATTTACAACGCTTTTCTACAAATAGGTTAAGTAACTAACTACAGTATGATTTTTTTTTTTTTTTTTTTTTTGCAAGAGTTGGATCTTGATCCACCCTGGATTCAAGCCTATATAATTAAAATTTTAGTCCAAAGATAACAATTGTTAATATTTCATGTATATGTATAAGGTAGTACATAACAATAATAATATGGCTGCCATTATTTAATATCCAAATGTTTTAATCATTAAATAATGATACCAATGAATGAGCACAAGTTATTTTTCCAAAATATATTATAGTAGTAGATAACCTTAATATCCATTTGTTTCTGTTTTTATTTTTAGAAAAAAATATTTTACTTAAAATTAAAATATATTTATAATTTAACTTTGCAATAGCTACAAAACATATGCATTTTAAAATATTCAATAAGTATTTTCAAAATACACAAAAACAATTTAAAACAATACTAACCTCACTATTTTCTTCATCTTCATCTTCAATTAACCTTTCATCTTGTTCAATATCTGAGCTCTCTTCTTGTTCATCAGTCTTTAATTTTTTTGGCAGTGGAGTATTACTTGAAGACTAATAACAAAACAAAATATTTATAAATAATTGAACACTTTAAAATTATATTTATAATTATAGCCTCTTTAGACTTGAATTTTTTTTAATTGATTAAAAATTTAATTTAAAGCTTTTTTATCTTCGATAGTCTCTGTAGCTCATAGAAAAAATTCTTGTTAATCAAACAATTTTAAGGTACACATATGTGTATCTTAGATCTCAAGCAAGGTAAAAGTATCCCCAACAAAACATTTTTTCTGGTTATTTAATAGTCATACTTTTCCTATTTTAAGGCTTTATAAATATAAAAATACAAAAGTTATTAGATTAATAATCCATTAAATCTTATTTAAGATAAAATTTCAATAAATAAATAATGTTACATTAGAAGATACTGCATTTTGAGCACTTCCTAGATTTGCATCTTTGATAATTGCATATTGATGCATTTTATCACCCATGTATTGTTGTAGATGACAGGGCATATCAAGTTCATTTCTTTTAATTGGGTAGGGACAATTTCTATTGCTCTTTTGGGGGTGTTTTCAGCAGATGGTGGTGAGGAAAACTCTAATTGTCTTTTAGTTACATTTCCATCATTTGATGATCATTCTTAAATTAATTTGTTTTCACCTAAATATTTACTCGTTCTTGGTTCCTTGATGATGAAGATAATTTCTTCATATTTCAATAGGGACCGATTTATATGCATTCGAAATTGCTATAAGGTCATAAACTTTTTGGGTTCATTCTTGACAGTTCTGCTTGTCGCTTTGCTATCATTTTAAAATATATCCAGCAATCAACAACTGCTAAGTCTACACAATAATGGTTGATGCCTCCCATATGCATATTATATGCTTTTCAATAGCAGATTATTTTGCAACAGCTTTTTGTTTCAGCTATTTTGACCATCTTCTGCCTATTCCAATTGATTCATCACCTACACATGTGGACAATAAGAACACAGATGTATAAATTTTCTACTTGATAAGGCATATATGACTATCATCTGTGATACATTCTTCTGTTTTAATACATTTTTTAAATTTCATCACTTTCGATACACATAAAATTCTATATTTCCCCTAAAAGCCTTTTGTTTTAAAAGTTCAATAATCTACTTTTGAGTTAAAGCCACTTGAAGTGAAAAAATTATTATTTGCTAATAAAATTCAATATATTATATACATGATGTCGTATAAAAACATCAATTACTGATTACAAGACAGCTATAAAGTAAACAGATTACAAGACAGACTATTTTCTTACTTAAATTGAAAATAAATATTTTAAATTTTTTATCTTATTACATTACAGAACATAAGAAAAAGATATACAATATATTCAAGGGCAAGAAATGATAATTTGAAAACAAGTGCTCAAAACATAAACATCTTGATGGAATGCAACCAGAACCAGAGAATGGGAGCAAAAGCGCCTGAGGTGCACATATGTGTAACTTTCACTGAATTTGTATTTTCACTGAATCTAACAGATAACAAGATGTACTTATATTATTTTATTAAAAAATATAAAAGTTTATTCAAATAATAAATAATAATTCAAAGTATATATATAAACATGGCAAATATTTATATTTGCTGTGTTTTCTGTTCAATACCAGTTTCTTTATGTCTTTAATTAGTAGTGAAGGGTAACAAAAAAAAAAAAAAAAAAAAAAAGAAAAAAAAAAAAAAAAACCACACTATAGTGCTATTTATTGATGAAAAATGCAAGCTACATTCCTAAGTGTTGAAATGCATGCGTTTTTTCCATTAAAATTTTATATTTCTGGATAAGAAAAACAAAAAAGATTGCTGACACACATATGTGTACCTCAGGACTGAAGATGATAACTGCACACTATTATCAACTTAAAAACACACACACACACACATTAATGATTTTCAAAAATAAACTATACGTTTTAAGTTGAAACTACATGAAAAAACTTACATCATATTCTGCAAATATATTCCATGCTCTCAATCTCTGATTATTAAGTCCTACAATTAGTCTAGTTCCTTTTACTAAAGCCATGTCTAAAATCTAAAAATATAATTATCCATTATGAATTTCTCATGTAGTCAAATATGAAACAGAAAAAAAAAAAAAAAAAAGATTAGAATCAAAAGTTTATTAAGGTAAATAATTTGTTAAGACTCATATTGATAACTCTGTATATTTTCAATATTGAATAAAAATAATACATTCATCAGTTTCCCTTCTATTTAGAAATTAATTTAGAGTAATAAGTATAAACTATTGCAAATTGAAAATATTAATCACTATTTTAAAATTTAAGTTTAAAAATTCACGGTCTCGATACTTTAAATTGACATTTCAACACACACATTTACTTATATAATACAATAATTCATGTTATTTGTGAGTTTTAAGCAGGGTGAACAGTAAATAAAAAGGGGAAAAATATTGGCAAAAGTTAGGATAGGGAAAAAAGATTCTTTTTATCAAAGAATTTAATGAAAATAGCAATTCATTCTTTTTACATTTTCCACTGTTTTCAAATAAATTGGAATTATAAGTAAAAAAAGGGAATACAAGTGATAAGAGATCTTAAATAGGATGTTAAATATTAGGTTACAAAAGCAGCCAAAATAAGATTTTGAATTTTTTTTCTATATTGTATGAAAAGGTAGCTATTGAAAAGATTTCAATATCATGAGACAGAAATTAAGTTGATTTTATCTATCCTTCTATTTTTAATTGTAAAAGTTTCAGGGGGAAGTGAAAATTCTACTAAAATCTATTCATGTTTCCAATGATTTTTACCTTCTTTACAACACATTGCTAATCAATTTAGTTAAAATTAAACAAAAAAAAATAGTTATTGTTCTTTATTCAGTTAGATCTTTCATTATTTTATATTATAATAGAGGCAAATCCTTATACATAACTGTATATATAAAGCTGCATATAATATATAACATATATGAATTAAAATTTGACCAAATCTGCAAAAAAAAAGAAAAAAAAAGCCAACTATCAGAAAATTTAAAAAAATTCTTACAGACCTACAGACTATGTTTTAAAAGAACAAGAAAAATTATATAAAATTATACTAACTTGGAAAAATGCAAAATCAAATTTATCAAATTTTTGTCTATTTCATCAAATGAGTCAACAATAAATCATATCAGTGTTTAGTTAAGGGGAAATTTATTCTTTTGTTGGCAATACATAACTAAAATTGGCAAATGAAACAACACAGATAATTTTTGCTCTTAATTTCTTATCCACCTTAAGCTTGCTGATATAGTTATGTTCAGGAACGCAAATTTCTAAGCCAAATAAGAAAAATAATATTCTTATAAAGTTACGAATACAATGGAAACAAATCGAAAGACATCTTTATCAAAAAGAGATAATATTGGAGAATTAGCCGATTCTATTTATCAATTCTGCTTTCATTAGTGGGTTTCCCAATAAACATTCTTTCAATGATTGCCAATTTCAAGAATACATCAAAAACAAAAGGCTAAATTTCTTCTTTAATACTACACTAATAGGGTTTGTTACTATCTTATTTGAAAGCTAATGGAATGGACAAGTACTTGGTTAATTTAATATATTATAAGCATTTAAATTCAAAATGAAATTTTTTTATTTACATTTTGCCAAGGTCTGGCATTTGCAGCTTGACTTAACATTTTAAAAATTATTTTAAATTATGATTTTTCTTGATTGACAGCATAATTACTTAACCCACTATAACTTGTAAGAGATGGAGAAGGTTGACTTACTATTTCACGATCTAAATGAGCACTTAATGGAAAAGGTGATAAACCCCTTTTCATTTTTCAGATTACACAAAACTTACCCTGTATATAGATTTGTTACATTAATTAATAAATACCTTTTAAAAAAAAAGCTTTAAGGACCAAGATTAGTAGAGACATGCAAAAACAGTTTCGAAATTGTATCAAGAGAACCATCACAAAAACAAGTAGCATTCAATAAGGAAACACATTTTCGACTGTTTAAGGCTAAATAAAACTATTTGATAAAAGAGAAACTATGGATTATTTATACATCCAGAGTTATGCATGCAAATTTCTTGCTTTTTGATGAATAAATAATCACTTTTCAAGTTACATAATCAAATTTAATAAGGAGCTTTTGCACTGATTTAAAAGAAAACATTTTTTTTTAAAGATATGAAGTTCTCAATTCTTATGTAACAAAGCTTATGTGACAAACCTCTTTATCAATTTCCTTATTATTACTTCGATAGATCTTTTTTTAACAAAAAATTTCAAACATTACTAAAAAGTTTAATACACAGTAGCATAAAATGTTCATATACAATACTTTTTCCATAAATTATATGCATAGTTAATAACAAACTTTAAGCTGCATGTAAGAAAAGGAGTATTGCACTTTTATATATTTTATAGATCAAAAATATAATACATTATCAAGCATCTAAATTCTGTTATTTGGTTACTCATTTACTAAAACAGAATTCAAAGCATATAAAAATATCTGAAAAATAAAAGTTATAATTAAAAATTTACCTCATACTGACTACCAACTAAAGTGTGAAAGCAATGTTGAGTATCCAGATCCCAGAATTTTATATATGTATCCTTAGAGCTGAAAAAAAGTTTATATATTACTGAACCATTATGAAAAAAAAAAAAAAGCAATTAAACATGTAATTATGACAGTTTTTGGATACAATAATTATAATTATTGGATATAATAATAATGAATATAATATTTGGCAATACTAATTATATAAATTTAATAACCAAATACAAAATGCATTGAAATAACATTTTTATCTTAATATTCCTGAAATTAACCCCAAAGATATTGCCATTATGCTTTTTTATATAATTATTCATTTCTATTTCTATTGGTGTTTAAAATGCTGATTATTCAAAAAATTAATTTAATGTGAATGATTGAATCACAATTAAAAATAAAATTCTGCACATTTTTTTATAATAATTATAAATTATACTTATCAATTTAAGAACTTACCTGGAAATTAAACAGTTCCGAGGACGATAGAAAATACATTTGCTTATTGGACCTTTATGCCCTTTTAATCTAAATAAGCCAGCTTCATCTATTACATTCCATACAACAATTTCAGAATCCTGAAAAGAAAATTACATGCTGCTCAGATCAGTTTTAAACCAATATCCTTTTTGAACATGTGGATAGAAATGATTTAATTTTCATAATACAAAAGATTTGTCTTTCCTTACACAAGAAAAATTCAATAATTCAGATCTGATTGTAAAATCTAAAGTAAGCTATTAAGAACCAGAATGAAAAAGCAAACTTTAGATTTATATTGTCACGAAGATTTAAATAAACACAACGTCAGCTTTAAACTAACAAACAAGTTTATTGGAGGAAAGTAGCGACAAGTAACTTTACAAGGTTGAGAAGTTGCCCATGATTAATGGGTATCAGCTTTTATACACAAACAGAATATTTGAGAAACAGTTATTTTACCTAGCAAAGAAAAGGTCTAGAATGTTAGAGAACATAAGGAAACAAACTAAAAATCCACGCTTTAGATATAAAAGCAGTGGCGAGCATTGAACCCACAAACTCAGAGTTTGGATCGCGTGCTTTGACCATTGGGCCACTGAGCTCGTGGTAAACTTTCTTTTCGTGACAATATTACTTTGATTAAAACTAAAATTTGTAATTTAAATTTATAAATAAATTTATTAAAAATTAAAAAAAAACCATATTAGAACAGATTATATAGTTTTATTTTGCTTAAATATCTTTTGCATTTAAAAAATTCTCTTAAACCAAATATTTAAGTAAAGATGATTACATATTGTTTAAATTATGCTTTAAAATTTGATGTTACAACTTCAAAATTCTTTCTCTCTTCCTATATTATACAGCAGTAATTTATGGAAATCAACTAGTTATCTAGGGACATTAGTTCACTTAATTTCAGTTAAATCATTTAGATAAATTTTTATAGCAGTGATTGCTCCAAATTATCAGGAATTAGAGTAATGTTACTTTAATTGTCCTATACATGCCCTGTTCATTGAGTACACAAATTGTTTTGAAGGAATCAAGTCCCATGATGTAATAGCTCTACTAATTATATAAATACGTTTAATTTATCTAAATTTTTACTTAAACATATCTCTCTTACTTTCCTAATGGAGACAGTTACACATCATGGTGCTATTAAAAACACAAATATTCAATTCCTACATTTTTCTAAATTTCACAATATTTTAAATCCACTTTTTACTTTTTTTTTATTTGCCCTGTAAACTATGTAGGTATTAAGCAGAATCATTCTTCCTAACTCTTTAACAATGGGAGAAAAATCATACAATTAAACACTCTAGGAAATCATGAAAATGTTAGGACTTTAGAACAACAATATAATCTACTGTTGAGAATCAGGCAAAAATTTTATTTATTTTTTAAATTACTGCATTTCATCAAAAATTTACATGATTATTAAACAAGGATAAATTAAAAAGACAACTATTTAAATTTTCAAACAGCATAAAAATTATATATCTATGATAATATTTTTGAAAATTATTCCAGAAAATTATCAACATCTCACTTAATTTTCAATTAATAAATTTTTTTTTAAAAACTCCATCAATACATTTCCAACTTTCAAAGTATATGTTCAAATTTTGGCAGCTGAATATCAAACAGTCTCACCTGAAGAAGGCTAATGCAAAAACACAGATATTCATCTGTATCATTACCATGCACACATATACATATAACAGATATAAAAGATAATAAAATAAATTCACAATTAATATTTTGATGATTTATAATGAATAGCTTAAATAATTATAGATACTGAAAAATACAAATCTAATATACACATATAATTTATGGGGGAGTAATAATCTATCAAGATATAAGAGATTGATGGATAGATCCTTAATACAATTAAAGATTATAAAGCCAAAATACCTTTCCTCCTGAAGCTAAATTTGAGCCCCCATCTTCAAAAGTTAAACAGGAGACAGCAGTTTTATGACCAATAAATGATACAGTACATTCACCATCTTGGATATTGAAGATCCGTACCATACCATCGGCATATCCAACAGCAATATTTTTCTGACTGGAATCAGCTACTAAACATGTCACAATGGAATTTTCTCCATTTAAAACTACATTCTGAAGATATAAAATAATTATTGGATTAAAATCTTGAAACATAGTTACAAGTACAAAAGAAAATCTTCAATTAAATATCATTATTAAATTCTGTATATAACTGAAGGCTATATATTATACATAGAGACTAAAACAATCATTGGTTCTAAATTTACACTAATTAATTCAGAATGATTAATAAAATGACAGGATCTAAATTGTCCTAATATTAGTTTACTGCTAGTAACAGATTTAAAAAAAAATATTCAAAATTGGTATTTATATTTAGATTTACAATAACTTTTAATTATAAATTTAATAGCTAAATCTCAAAGATGCATATTTAAAAAAAAATAACGACAGTCAATTAGGAGGTAGCTATTAGAAGTGAAATACTCTAGTAATTGAAATCCATTAATGCATAAGACTATTTGAGTGCCAGTTGTAGTTCATCCAAAATCAGAAAAAGTGTAGTAAGGAAAGCATAGTTTTCATTTAATAAATTTAAATTTCTATAAAGACCCTTTATATTACAACCGTCTCAAAGATCTGAAAGATTTTTATTAAAAAAATGTTAATACTTATAATAAATTATTTTAATGATAATTACTAATCTGTTTGACAGTTAAAAATCATGCATTGCTATTTTTTACAAAAGGAGAAAAAAAAATTAAATAGCAGGTAGTATCCAGGTAAAATAATACTCATTAAAAAAATTATACAAAGGATAACATAAGATTAAAAAAACAGTATATGTGCAAGGAATGAACAGAGTGCTTGTATCTGTTATATTGATGTTCCTAATGGAATGTTCCATGAGATCAACTATAGTGAGGAATAGTTGTCACTCAGTTGCTCTTGCCCCACCTTTTAATCCAATATGGTGGCCCAGTTGTGACATAATTTTAATGAGAAATAGCCTTCTAATGCATACAATAGCTGGCCTAATGTTAATAGTATTTCATGCAGACTAAAAAACACATATATTTGTTCTTCAAGTACCAATCATGTATTGCAAAAGCATGCAAGAAATTTTTATGCGATTTTGTGATGTTACCTAAGAAGTAGCAGTCAATATCTGAGCTTGGATTCCTTTTATTTTAATAAAAGTTAAATTTTCTTCTTTATTTTAGTGCTCTGAAATTTGTAGTTTTACACTGCTTCTTACATTTTCATCATGGGCATCAGAAGCTTTCATTCAATAATTTGCATAAAATGAAAGGATAAATTTACAGGTAAGCAACACAAATTATAGCCTACATTCATAATATTTCTACTCATTAAAAAATGATTAAGTATCACATATATTAAATGCACAACTCAAATGAATTTAAAAGGGGTCAGATACCCCAGCTTGGAACCTTATCTTGAATAAATCTTACAATGATATCATATATTAGATTTCTTCCTTCTCTTTTTGAATTCTGAAAAGGGATCTTTAATAGAAATAAGAAGCACATGAGAATGAATAGCAAAAATATATTTAAAAATTTATATAAGCATTTTAATGAAAATTTTAGCAGGAATATACTGATCTTATTTTATCCTTTGAACTGGAAGTAGTAGGCAGTTATCGCAAAGCTTATGGAAATCTACTGACTTCCCACCAATATTATCTTTGTTCATTAATGCAGGCAGCAAAATAATGTTTTCAATTTTCTTAATTTACACAAGGGATAACAGCTTTACTTTTTATCCCAAAATGTAATCTTCATTTCTAATAAATTCAAGGAGAAATTAATATGCTTTTTTAAATAGAGTATTTAATAGGACTTACAATTATAAACTTTAATCATTCATAATTTTTGTGAAAGAAGACAAGAAGGTAACAGTTAAACATCATTACATTATGTTCATAATTAAATAAATTTTACTTCATTTTCATGATACCTCCTCTGTAACTCCTTATATCTCTGGTCTGCAGTATAAATCAAAATTTTAGAGTTATAGAATGTTTTTGAAATTACTTGCTTCCTCCATACAATTAAAAACATAAAATATACTATCCTTCTATTATTTGAAATTTAAAAAAAATGCAAAGAATAGTTTCACATCCTTTCAGTTAAAATATGATAAAAAAAATTAATAAGGATTTTATTTCCTGAGACACATTTGGAATGATAAATTAATGGCAGTTAATGTAGATTTGACACATTTCAACCAACAGAAATCCATTTTGACGAATGTGAGACGCCAAACATTCCTTAAGGATGTTCATGAATTAAAGATACCACACAGAATGATCAGATTTCAGCATATTGAAATACTACTGAAAAAACATGCACACCTATATTATTTATTAATTTATAATTATTTCTGTATTTGGCAACTACTAAAACAATTACTAAAATGAAATTGACCAACCTCTCATTTTATAAAGTGATACATATTCCTTACGGAAACATGTTAAATAAATATTAGTAGCTAATTTGAACCAGCAATTGAAATAG
>JAPMOQ010045292.1:162-165944 GCA_026543055.1 Argiope trifasciata
ATTATTTGAAAGAGTTTCAAAAGATATTTGGAAATCTAATTTTATTTGACTTCATTAAAAGTTAACCACAAAAATATCGGGCTTAAGAAACAGTGAAAGGTAAACATGCAAAAATCTATAAACAAAACCTTCTATTAAAGTATCAATTCATACTTTAAGATTCATTCGACATATGGTCTTCAGGAAACTTTTATACAATATCTGAAATAAATATTTCTTGAAAATTAAGCCTTTTAAGTTGGTTGATTCATTTAAAATTTTAATTTAAATAAGCTACTTACTTCCTGTATTTTTTTTTCTTTGCTACAAATTACAAACTTCCTTACAAGAAATATTCGATAATATTTTGAAAATGTTCCCAAGAAGTAACAAAATATTTCGTTTCGATTAGCTAAGACAGAAGAAAAAAATAAAAGAAAGAACAATCTGTGACTGAAAAACAACTTAGGGTAATTCGATTTTCTTACTCGAAAACAGAAAAATACTCCACCATTATCTCTGTCAAAACACGAAAACTTTTCCAGAAACCTTAAGTAATCAATAGATTCAAAACATACCTGTTTTGAAGTTATTTCTTTCCGTGGCTTTCTCGACAAATCACCATTTGTTTTATTCAGTTTATCTTTCGGTTTTTACAGGTGCAATAAAAATAGCTCGTCTTTCAGCCGAGATTCGTATCAATCAGGAAAATGGATTGCTATTCCCCATTGTATAGTACATTTTTGTAAAGGATTATAATGTTCCTTGTATGCTATCCTTCCGCTGATATGCTATCAGTGTAAAGAAATGACGACAATGTAATGTTGAAGTTATGAAATATGCTTTTTAAATATCTATCGTTGTCGACTTAAAATGGAATTTTTGTATAAAATAATTATCAAAATATGATCACATTCCTATGCTTGAAATTCCTATCTTTAAAGTAGAAGAATTTTTTTGGTAACAACTGTTCAAAAACTTTCCATATATATATTGATTTTTACATTTTAGTGCACGGTGTATGCATAGAGAAAATACTGTATTGGTTAAAATTCGGATAAAGAGATTTTGAT
Source organism: Argiope trifasciata (assembly GCA_026543055.1). Classification (NCBI taxonomy): domain Eukaryota; kingdom Metazoa; phylum Arthropoda; class Arachnida; order Araneae; family Araneidae; genus Argiope; species Argiope trifasciata. The sequence goes on from JAPMOQ010045292.1 coordinate 1,215, forward strand.
GAATTTATCCGTTGAAGACCTACTTAGGTACAAAAGACACCTTCTTTAAATTATGCTCTTATTAGTATGATCTCTATAACTCAAAAATGATTTAGTTAGACTGATGATATTAAATGAATGTTTAACAAGAATTTCTATCGAATTTTGAATGAAATCCTTTCACAGTAAGTTTTTCTCTTTGGCTGTTAAAAATAAGCAGGCATAAGAAAACATAAAAAGCTTGATGAATAAAATTTCATAAATGGTATTAGCTTTGAAAATGTATTTCCTTAATAAATTTGGAACGATAATCTCTCAGGAAATCTGATATTTTCTCATGCATTTACATGGAATAATTCAATTCTTTAACTCTCAAATTAATGAGCCATGACACTTGATCTTGTCATTGCAATTGCAGATCTATACTAGTCCAAATTACATGTTCGATTTTATGGTTCTTGTGTATTAACCACATAATAGCAAATAATTACTAAAATAAAATTGCTAAAGATCTAATATCTTTTAAATTTTGCTCATCAATACGATGCAATTAATAAGCAAGTATTGGTTTCATCTAATAGTCTAGAAAGCTTTTAATACTGAATTTCAAACATAACAATCTAGGCACCGATGACCTCTCAATTCTATGCAGGTGGAAAAAAAATACCACTTATATTAGAGAGAATGCGGGAATGTTTGGCGAAACCACTCTAGCTGGGTGCCTGAATAAAGAACCCTGAAATTTAATTTAAATAATATTAAATGACTTAAAAGAATTTTATATGTCACATGAGTTATCATCTTATAATATTATATCACCTAAATAAACTACAACAATATGAGTATCATGAAGGGACACTGAAGTGACTAAATTTACTTTAAATAATACTATTAGGTTTTTCGGAAAGTAATTTCGTTTTTTCCTGACAAAGGATTTAATTGCATTTTTCGCACCCAATTTCATACTTAAACCGCAAAATCATTTTATGTTTTAAGAGCTGATATAGCAAGGCTTGAGTGTGAAAAAGTGCAGCTGATTCTTCGCAGTAGTTTTTGGATGGTGCCCTTTTAAATATGGAGAGCAATAAACAGCATTTTCGTCATTTTTTTCTTTTTTGCTATAAAAGGTAAAAATGCTGTTCAAGCCAGAAATAAATTAGCCAATATGTGTGGAGAAGATGTGTTAACAGTACATCAGTACCAGAACTGATTTGCAAAATTTTTCCTTCAAATGAGGAGGCCAAAAACCACCTCGATCAGTTTTTTTTTACAGCAAAGACCAAAACTTTTATGAGTGTGTAATCATGTTACTACCAAAAATATGGCAAAAGGTATTAGACCAGAATGGCAATTTTATAATTTAATAAATAATTTATTCCTTAAACGAAAGTTTCTTTTCATTTTGACAAAAAAATACGAAATGACTTTCCGAACAACCCAATATTTTAAGTAGCTTCAGGGTCTAAAACACAAGACCATGGACTCGAGGAATACGAGGCTTTATAAGTGCACTTATAATATATATTATTGCTACAGATTCATTACCAAATATTAAATAGGTAATATTGTAAAATTTTTTGTTCAATGAATTATGGAGCTTTCTTATTTAAAATGTTCACTTCACACATTCAAAAATACTAACTTTTCAATATCTTGGAAAAATATTTCTTTGTATGATGTCTTATGAAAATTCGTTTTGATATCGAAAATCATTGATTTATTAAATATATTACATATATGCATGGACATTTTGTTTTGGGCCAGTAATTTTCCTTCAGTGATTTATTTACATTTTATATATTAATTTTAAATATGGGGATAATTTTTAATAATTTTTATTTTTAGATATTTAATCCAGATAAGATATAATTTCTTTTAAAATGAAGCCATATTTATTACTGAAAACGAAACATCACAAATAAAAGAAGAATATCTGTAATTATTCTCATACCGGTAACATGTGAGACAAATGAAAATAATAATTTTGGTCGTAGTAAAATAATAAATTCAATGATTAATTATTGGCTTACTTTTATGGACTTTTTATATGAGTATGAATATTTAGTAGAATGATTACTAATATTTAGTAGAATATGATATAGATGATGTATTTAGTAGAATATGTATAAATGAATATTTAGTAGAATGATTACTAATAATGTCTTTTCTTCTTGGAATATAAGCGGGAAAGAGAGTGATTGTCAGGGTGAAGATTACATTTCCAATAGGAACGTGATTGATGGAAAAAGAATCATCATATATGAAAATTAAACCGAAGGAGGCAGAATCATTTTCCTTCTTCTTAATTAGAGGTAAGTTGATTTTTCTCCGACGAGGAGAGAAATATTATTCATTCAAAGAAAGATTTATAATCATCGACGAAACATAAGTGATAGCTGTAAGTATACAATAAGGATCATGATTAAGTTAATTAATAAATAAATCTACTCTGAAGTCAAGGCATATAACATAAAAATTTGCAGAAAATGGCAGAAATAATGCATTAACATGAGAATAAAATCACAGTGTCCAAAAGCGGGGGGAGATACAGTAAACTTTACAGAAGCATAATATAGAGATGACTTGTTAAAAAAATTAATGGGCTAAAATTAAGAATTCAAAGGGACCATATATTGAAGAGTTGCTTTAGTATCAAGGACAATCCCCTACCACTATCTGAAGATAAGCATAAAAATAAGAATAAAATTACAATGTTCAGAGAGGGAAGATAATAGTACATTTTACAGCAGCAGCATGTGAACATGAATAGTTAATAAAACAATTTGCGAACTAAAATCAAGAATTGAAAGAAACCAAATATAGAGGATACCTTGAAGCTTTAGGACCAAGAACAGTTCTCTACAGCAACTCAAAGAAATGATATAACATAAGCATACAATTAGCTAAAAGTGTCAATTCATACAAATAACTGTAATAAAGAAACTGAACGATTAATTCATTTTATAATCATCTTAATACAATAAAGACAGGAAATTAAAAAAATTATAATAGTGAATTAAATTCTTACAGAGAAAAATGCAACATTTAAAAACAAACTTAGCTCTCTGAAAAAAAAGTCATTAGAAGCTCAGATCAAAATAAATAAATAACAGAAACAAGGCAAGACAGGGCTGAGAAAAATCCAGAATAAGAACTTCAATGTCATTACTTAAATTTGCTTCATTTAGCTCGAAGCTCTTGTGTTGAGGAAGTTAACTTCAAGGCTGCAAGAACAGAATGGACCTGATGTCGTACATACAAGAGAAATAGATACATGTAATAAAGAAGACAATGCAAAATTTACGATATATTTAACTTTCCGAAATCAAAGAAATCTTGAATGTTCTCGTTTCATATGTTCCATGAAAAAGATGAAAAATAGAGTAAACGCCCTTTTTATTTGCTATCAAGAAGTTTTTGAACAACAACAAGGTTTTAAACTATGTTTATATCATTAATTACAAGATTAATTGCTTTAAAGACTTTTATTTTAAAACGGATATAAAGATCCATTAATTTGAAAGCCATTTGAACGCCGTTTTCTGCCATTATGGCTTTAGGAATGAAGAAAACAATAATTTTTGCCAGAATATAAAGGTTACGAAGGATTGATAGTAAAGCAAATGGGATATGGAAGTAGATGGCTATTGTAATCTTGGCAGAGAGAGTTTATGTAAGGATGTTAACGAAGTAAACTTTGGAAATGAAACATTTTCTTTTGTTTTAATTTGTCTTCAGTCAATCTTTTTATAAAGCTATCGTAGAATTATTAGAAATATACAATTCTGTTTGTTCATTCGATTAGCTATTCATGATTTGGGAAGAAAAATGTCTTTTAATTTATCTAATTCAATAATAAAAACTCCTGTAATGTGGTTACGAACCTGTAATTTTGCTTTTCTGCACACTTAGTGTGGGAAATCAAATTATCATAAGAAAGGAGGATTTGCTGTTATCGGTACTGGACGGTGCCCGGGTGCCGCATAAGTGACACAAGAGATTGGAGACCATTTGGCGACATTGGCGAAAAAATAGATAATATCATAAATATCGCGAATTTTCTCTATTCATCCATTAGGAACCAATATGCGTCTAGATACGCCCTGAATGGTTCAGAAATTTCCAGCACCACCACCCTGGAATTATAAAACGCCTTCTTTTTCAAGCTGGTTAGTTATTCGAAGAGTCCTGGAAAGTAGTCCTGAATTGAGAGGTGGTGAATAGAATACTGAAGTAACGGCGGAAGGCTGAAGTGCTTTGTGTCGTATCCTGTCTTTGGCTTGTCTTTTGTCGTAGCCCATTGCAGTGTTGTCGCAAATGGAATAGTCACGAATTAAAGCTATGAGTCAGCAGCTAAAGCGAGAAGAGGCACTTAAGTAGTTTCAGTCGACTGAAGATACAATAGAGCACAGATGTGACAATCCCCTGTCATGCTGAATAATATATGTTCACTTTGTGCGCTGTGGATGTTGTAACTATTTGTGAACTACTTCTATTAATGTGGGCTACTGTCTACTGTAGAGTGCTACAGTATGCTGTTCTGTGTGTCAGTATCGGCTGTATATAGTTGCCGTCTGTAAATATTTGTGCTGCCTTGCCTTCATGTGTAAATAAACGTCGTTATTTTTCTACTCAAGGATTGTTCATTGTGTTAACCTCACACCATCCACCCCGCTACTTAGAAACGATTCCTACTGATAGGAAATCCGAAAAATAAAATGAATAATACTATGGTCATATCTTAGAAATAAATGTTGAAAGCAAAAACTAGGATAATGTTGGTTTCCAGCATTGTAAACAAATTTAAAATCAGTGAAACATATTTATTATTGAATGAGATCAATATGATCCCAAAAAAGAGATTTTTCACAGATTTGTCTACTGTTTTGAAACTTTTCAGCTATTTTCTTAGAAAAAAGAAAGGATTTTAAGTATTTAAGAATAGAAATAACTTGAAATTGGATTATTTATTATAGCAAAGGATTAGAATTATTTAATATTTATGATTTTATTAGGAATTACAGAATTGCTTCCTGGAATTTCGAAGGCGTAAGTGTAATTTATCTATCCAAATAATCTTGTATAATCCGATAAGATTCTTTTAAAAACATTTTTAACCGTCGAAAGAAAGTTTTTTTTTCTTGAAAATGTAGGGAATGTACATCCATTGAAATTTTAATTACTTACAGGGCGTGGAAAATTGAAAACTTTATTTCTAAATCATGATTGTTCAAAATTTTAAATTTCTATTACCACGTGCTCATATATAAGTCTTCAGAAACATATATAGTGTGGGCATGTTATATGTCCTCGGTGTGATTTGGCACATTCATTGATAAATCTGTTTGAAGAATCATAATTTAGAAACTAATAAAGATACATGCTCTGATCTACATTACTGCTTAAAAGGTAATTTAACATATATTATTGGATAATATCACATATTATTTATATGTCATTACATCGAATTGCATCGAAGGAATTAAAGAACCTATTGTTATTTAAATGTTCCAAAAGAAATTATTCCGCTTTTGTTAGCCAATTTAGTCGAAAACTTACTACAAATGTCTTAAACACGTTTATGTATGAAATACCCACTAAGTGATGCAACATAGAAGTTTCGAAAAGAGATGTGAAGCCATTTGCTGTCTTCGTCTTTAGCTGATTGTTGAAAATAGTAGTTTTGTCAAACAATCAAACAAACAGTATTCTCGCAGAATTTTTAAACGAGTATATCAAGAACTAAGAATTTCCGAACTAAATTTGGATCCATCATTCCATACATACTTTCAATGGTATTTTTGAAACTAGAACACATAATATAAAGCTATTAACAAAATTCTGATATGGAATCGAAAGACCAATAAAACTATAAAACTATTTTTAATAGCATAAAACTATTTTTATTTTATTTCTTGTACAAGATCATTCACATCCAAAACCTTGGATTCACACATTTGCAAAAGAAAAAATTACAATTATCTTGTCAACATCATCCTATCATCATTGATCTAATTTCAAAAATATCAAACTGGTAGAGAATATATCTCCTTAATTGTATTATTTATAACTCTGCTGAATTTATATCCACAGTCAAGTGATTAAACTCATAATGAGCGCCATATATCATATAATAATTCTTTATTATAACAATATCTAATGCCATAATGTTTCAGACTACGTAACAATCTTCAAAGAATGATACCAAGTTCCCTAACTAACTCTACTTTGTCTCAAGTTGTGTTTTAATGACAAAACTTTTTTCCTAACAGTAAAGTGATGAATGATTTTCTAAATAAATGTGACACACTATAATGTATGTGGATCAATTAAGCATTGATAAGTTCCGTTATGAATTCGACATATTGTCACATCCTTATAACTTTAAAAATGATATACCTCTAATGCATCAATGTTTGAGAGTAATTTCTATTAAAACATGCAGGTTAACATTCTATAAAAATATACTCAAAATTATTTTATATTCAACAATTGTTTTAAAGCAAATTCCTAAATTTTTCATGATGATTAAACCAGTAATTCCCTTTGTTAACTTGATATATTATTTTTAATAAAAATAATATTGATTTTATTTTTAATATTCGTGATATCATGCCTCCTATCTTTTATTTGATATTAGCTTTATTAATTTTAACCTAATAACTGTAACCTAAGCTATTCTCTGCTCAGTAAGTACAGTCATAGATGTGCTGGCGGAGCAATACAGTATTACCTAAAAATAATACAACACGTACTGCAGTATTCAATCAATATATAGTATATCATGACAGTATTAATAATACATTTGATGCGGTAGACTATCATGAGAATGATACTAAGAAATGAGGAGTTAAAACCGATTAAAAACCACTCTAACCCCAATTGACTAAAAACCTAAAAGCAAAAGCATGTCATACCTTCATCTCTTAAATATTTGAATAATTTACTTCGGTGTAAATTTAAGAAATTTAAATGTCATATATGTAATTTAACTGCAAATATAAGTGTAACTATGAGAATACATAAATGCCAATTAACAAAAATACACCCGATTCCGAATGACTTCATTATAGATAACCAGTTTGAAATTAATAAAGATTCAGCAGCTATATCACTGCAATTAAGACTAACATATCACTAGATGAGCATTATTTTCGTTCACAATTTTGGAATCAGACATTTCAACCAGACAAATTAAATATCTGGATTTTTTTTCTTGTAGATTTAATGAAATACAAAGATATATCGATACAAAATATATAGATGCAAAATTTAAGTTTTATTTAACTACCATTTTTATTTATTCACATTCTTTCTCACTGTTCTCAACTCTTTTAATTCTCAACTAATTATTTCTTAATTCTTAAAGCCATTTATTTAATTATTATCTTTAAGCCAGTTATTTTTCTTGTCACTTAAAAAGACACCAATCATAATTATAACTGGTCTTATTAAAAAGTTTCTCGAATTTAATTCTTAATATTGCAGAATTTATTTTTAATATTTTATCTAGTATCCTGTTGTTACTCTCTTATTCTTTTATAGCTCATTATGTAACCTTAACCCATGTGCCCCTTATATTATTTCGAAACTTAACGAATATACAAAACATGGAAGGAAATTTGAAATTAGATCGAATGCTTATTTATAACAGAAATAACAAGAAAAAAATAAAGATAAATAAATAGAAGTTAAGTTTTTACCAAGCAAATACTGAAAAAGAACTCAAATGCTCAAAAATATCAAATCATTTTTCTTTCCGCTGCAAATATTTTATGTTCCTTTGCAAAACGTTTTTATGATATTTTTCATGGATGCAGAAACAAGTTACATCGGCTAGTAAAATAGGTTCACTTGTCCATATCTTGGCATTTTCGACTCGAAAATGTCAGAGTGGACAGTTTTTCTCCAGTGGACGTATTTTCTATTTCTTCTGAAGTGGAAGAAGTAAGCTTTAAAAGTGCTGAGTAGATTTTTATTTCACTAACTGCTTAACGTCTTTTTTGAGATACAGCATTTAAATGGTTAAATGTTTATCAAGAATTGAGTTTATTTTGTGATCAATTAAGAAAAATATTTATGAGAAATATTCTTTAGTTCTTTTATTTAATGCCATATTAAAATATTTTTATTTGAATATATTTTTATTGCTTCCCTTTTCATAACTAAGCTACATTTGAATATATTTAAACTATAACTTGCTCAAAATAGTTAATTTTTTATTGATAATTTACTATAGTTAATAAATTTCGAACCTTTCAAAATATTTGAAATTGTTTTGATATAATTTAAGTGTTTGCATTATCTGAATATATTTTAAAAATTTTAATATCAATAAGATCAATTAATATCAAACAGAACAATCATATTAATTTATATAATTTTTTACAGTTCAGTTTCAGTACATCATGGGAGTGAACAAAAATTTGAATTGAAGTAAATAATAGTTTTATAAGTTACTATTTGACTTATAAGATTATAAACAATGAGTTTGAGTTTTGTGGTACAAATTTATTTTGGGTTAATCTGTGTCTCACCTCATGGTACTTAATTATTTATAACAGTTTATAATAATAGCGAAACATGTAATGCCAACGAAACATGGATATTAAAGTTCACGCATTTAATTTCAATGAATAAAAATACTGATTAATCAATATTGTGTATTAGTTTACTACATTTATAATATCCTGTAAAAATGTTATAAATGCAGCAACTTCATAGAAAATACAAATTTCATTATAAAGATGAAATTGAACAATTCTAAAGTATGGCTTAAACCTTGCTATCAAGGACAAATTGTGCGTTTTAAGTACTTATACTTATTATAACTTAACACTAGAGCTTCTGTCGGTGTCAGTTGGACACCGGAGCTTGTTTAGTTTGTTCTTATTTAACATTTTAGCAGTGAATTTGTGAACTTTTTCAAGACAACCAGTTCCTACTATCCATACACAATTTTCTTTTTGGTTCTAGATTAATTAGAGGAAATTTTCGAACTAAAAATTCCTAGAAAGTTCGCTTGTGTCATTTCGGCACTGAGGCAATTTATCATTTTAAATAGCAGTCGTTCAACAAACGATATTTCACTAAAGGCCTTATCACACAGCGAAATATCGTCAGCAAACGACCACGAAAAAAACTTCACTTGAGTGACATCCTTTTAGAAGTTTCACATGATTGGTCGAATTTCGTTTGCAAACAATATTTCCGTCACTATCGTCAGCCTTTTCAAGCTGGTTAAAATAGTTCATGAGGACGAAAAACTTACTTGACTAGTTACTTGCTAGAAACGGAAAATTGCTGATTATATTACGTAAGTTATAAGATATATTAAGTAATAAGACCTTAAAAAAAACAAATTTCCCAAAGTACTATAGCACCTTTTTTTACCTTTAATGCAATGTTATTGGGTTCACAGTGGAAATGAATGGATTATTCTGAAATTGTTGTGTTTAAGTGTTATGTTACAAAGCATTTGTTTACCTGCTCGTTCAAAAAAATTTAATTCAATATTCGAATCCTGAGCACAGCAAACACTCTGAAACGATGTCTCTCAGAATAGGTCTAAGCCCTGATGAAACTACTAATTTGTTGCGGTAACTTTGTTAGAATAAATTGGATTGTGGTGAGCTGTCTAATTTCTAATTAATATTTCGATGAAGACTTAAGATTGCTTGAAAATGACTACGAAGAATTTGAAGAAGAGTTGTGAAAATGATTTGTTTTGTCACAATTTTTTATTATAGAAAGGGCTATAATATAAAATAATTACATGTAATAATATTAAAATGTCCTAAAACTAAATCCTACTGAGGAGTAATCCTGTAATTATTTAGTTACTAAAATTACTTTAAATTATTTTGTATCGCGTTGTCGAAATGACACGGATGGATGTTTAAGGTAATTGAAAGTATTGTTTTTTGTCATAGTTTTTTATAATAGATAAGACCATAATATAAAATAATTACATGAAATAACATTAAAAGTTTTAAAACTAAATCCTACTGAGCAGTATTGTAATTATTTAGTTAATACAATTATTTTTAATTATTTTGCATTGTAGTGTGGAAATGACATAGATGGACTTTTAAAGTAATTGAAAGTAATTTGTTTTGTCACATTTTTTCATGATAGAAAGGACCATGATATAAAATAATTACATGTAATAATATAAAAAAGTCTTAAAACTAAATCTTACTGAGTAGTAGTCATGTAATTATTTAATTATTAAAATTATTTTCAATTATTTTTTATTGTGGTTTTGAAATGACACTGATGGGCGTTTAAGGGTAATCGGAATTCCGGACGTTCGAGTGATAAATGATTGGAAAAAAATAATAGATTTGAAAGAAATTGTCATTTGATAATATAAGAATGAGAATGGGAAATTAAACTTAAAAGTAATTTTTATGTCTCAGCAAATAATTTCGAATCATCTGGTATCTGTATGTAACATTAACATGTAATCACGGGGCATTTAATTTTTTCAGTACACAATTACGAGTTTATTTGACGCGTTGTTTAATACTTTTATGAAAGGATGAATACTATTTATATTTATCAATCATAAAGTAAGACTTTATTTGATGATTTGAAACCTGAGACACTATTTTTGGCTGAGAATTCTTCAGAGTAAGTAGCCTTTACAATGTAAAAATTAAAATCTATATTAATATTAAAAAAATCAAACTAATACTTAGATCAAAATATTTTTTTTAAATTTTAGTTACTTTTTATTAAATAATTGCGATTAATATAAATGTGTATATATATATATACGTAAATATGTATGTATGTATATCTCAATACTAAATGGCAAAATAGAAAAAAAGAATTTTCTTGTAATTTTCCACTTCTCTTTCTATTTATGGTAATGGACTATTATCTTTGTTTGCTAATATTTATTCACTTTTTTTTCGTTTCAAATTTGCACAGCTGATAGTGATTTATAAGTTCCCATAATTGAAAGAATTGAATTCGTATTCTTTACATTCCTGTGAAAGATACTGAAATTCTTGCATTTTATCGATTGAGCTACTACCTGTTCCTTTATCTTGATTGCAAACTGCTAAAACTCTACTTAAAGTATTAAAAATTAATCAAATGTAATTAATAAATTAGTGTTTCAAAAAAATGTGAACTAAAATCACGTGTCATCCACTACAAGTTGAAAAAAAATGTATTCTGATTTGAGGGGATGAATAAAAAGAATTTTTTTAACTGAAAATTTGAGCATGATATATAAATTTATATAAGGAGAATGTGAACTTATAATAGGAATAGAAAATAATAATGGAAAATTACTCTTAAAATTAATTTTTGAGTTTCAAAAAAATATTTCATATAAGCTAGAAACATGTGACATCTGCATGAAACTTTAACAATATAATATCGCATGATTTAGCTGTTTACAGTATAAAATTGAGAATTCATTTTACTCCCAGTTTAATGCATTTATAAAAGGATTCGTTATTCATATTTAGAAATTATAAAATGAGACTTAGTATGATGATTTAAAAATTGATATACTATTTTTGTCTGAGAATTCTTCGGAGGAAATAACCTTTATAATATTAACATAATCTATGCTAGATATATTGTAAAACAACCATGCATGCTACTAACTTTCAATACATTTTTAAAAGTAATATCCATTAAGAGTTATTAATAGCAAAAAATATGGCTTCTCATTATTTTAATCATTAATTTCCACATTTATCATCTCTCAAATGTTTCAGCAATCCTTTTTTATCAGAACTTCGCAAGTTCACACTTTTCATTTACTTAATTCGCATGCAAATCAGTATCGAGGTAACATCTTGAACACCATCCAAATGTGCAACCGAACCAGAATTAATATTCTATGCCAAAAAAGATTATAAATGGTTCCAGTGATGTATGAGCATAATCTCCGAGATTGAAAATTAAACCTTCGTTTTGTTCGGAATTCTGTCTTTTCTTTTTGGTGGAAAATTCTCTTTTCATCACAAATACTTCTGTAACGATTGTGTCAGTTAATAAACTATTGTGTGTGTCAAATATTTAGAACAAAGAATGATTTATTTATTTATTTGTGACAAGTTTAGTGTTTAAATCGATTGACGCTAAAAGCAAATATTACTAAATAACAAATTACTTCAAGATCTTTTGCTTTAAATCTTTTGATGTTTTAATTTATTCTAAGAAATTTCATTAAATGCACTCAAATAAATCGTGTCTATTCCTTTTGTTCTTTTATTTTTTCTATGTGATAGCATATTTTTATACAATGCACTTTTTGAATGAGCCTTTTTATTGTAAAGGCAGATTCTTGAAGTTTTTTTTTTTAAATTAACAAATAAATATTAGAATAACCACTTTGAGAATATAAATGAGAATAAAAAAAACGTACTTGAACGCTTTTACCATTTTAGAATAAAATTGATTAATTTAGAATTTAAGGTAAAACAATAGTTTAAATGAATGAAAATTTGAAAAAAAAAATCATTTTATGATAGTGATTATTACATTTATAAACATTAAATACAGCGTATTACATACACACTATTTAATGTTTATAAATTAGCTGTATTTGTTAGCTGTAAATTTTAAAATGTATGATTAAAGATCCTGCAATAATACACTCATGATCTATCATTGGAAGTACTCTGATTATTTCTTAGATAGATGCTCGCTAAAAATCTGTATACAGAGTTTTAAGTAGTTTTTTAATTAAAAATTAATATGTTGTTAATAATAACCTTCTACGGTGATAATTGTCGAACATATCTTTGTGAAAAACCAATTTAATGTCACTTAAAAATGTTAAAATAAACTTTCCAATAATGCTGAATTTTTTCCTGTTTTCGTATTATCATTTTTAATAAATTTAAAACGTATTTTAAAATATATTTCAATGCACTTTGGCATTTCTTCAGAAACTGCGCTTATATGTGAAATTTGTGTCCATACTCATAGGTACAATCAGCAATAATTATTTAGAAATAATACATTGACAGGCAGGGTTATTTCTGAAGCTTTCTATTCTATAATGATTCGAGCTAAATATTCTAGTATCATTAAATGATATTTTTCAATTTAACCTAATTGCAACATTTTGTAAAGCAATATATCGTGTGTGATCTTATGTAAGTTGCATAGATAGGCTTATAAATGAACCTTAATTGGTGTGCTTGCACGATGCAATTCAGTCATTTGAACTAAAGAAAACCCTTATATCGATCGAATTTCTAAGGTAATGTTTTCAATTTAATGTAATAAAAATATATTTGTTCCATGATTAATGTCTTTAATAGTGTCGGAAAGATATATTAACTCAGACATGTTTTGAGACATGTCACAGCAATAGCACTGGCGGGAACTGTGGTTGAATATTAAGGGCATCATCGGCCACGGTACAACCATCCCTGAAGGAAATCTGTCTCTTCATCCATGGGAGGAGTCAGATCCCCACCTTTTGGTTGCATACCGGGTTGTCAAGATCCAACCACCATGCCGGAAGCATCTAATTCTCATTTACAAGGTACTCCCCGGGAGTTTAAAATTTAGCATAAGCGTGGTATATCGTATTAGATTTACTGGTACTTTTAGGTTGTAAAAACGAACTAAGAGAACAAAGAAATTTTTTTGCCAATTTGACGATTTCAGAGTTAAACTATATAGCAAACATATGATTTCATATTTCCAAGTAATATGACTTTTATGGACTCGAGTGCATTTTTAAAATTTGGCGAAATTTTTCCTTGGCACTTCTTGGTTTCTGTAAAAGCCTAATTTACTGATTTGCTTTACGCCAATTTTTATGATGTCAGTATTAAATCTGTGACTAGTTTGATGCAGTCCTAAAAATAAAAAATAAAATCTTTTCTGATATTATTTAAAGAGCAATTAGAAGAAACACGTTTTGTAACAAAATTTGAATATTCGATAAATTTAACAAAACATCCAGTTTTCCTATTATTTGTGTGTAACAGTTATCTCAAAAGTAGAAACACCTAATTAAATTTTTTTGTCTGATTTAAATATACTATATACTCCCTCTCTCCCAAATTAGTTGCTACATTTGAATACTTTTGTACTGATTATTCAATCTGATGATTTTATGATTTTGTTTGAACATTTTTCAGAGATTTCAGGGTGCTGCGTTATCAATCAACAACATTTACTTACCAAGCATTCGCTCCTTATCATTCCTTTCCTGCTTTAGGGTATTTTCTAAATTACTATTCATAATTTACAATTATCGTCGCATTACTTCTCATTCATATAATTTTACATTCGAGTTAGCATTTATTTATTCTAACACCTAGTATACCGTCTTATATTCATTATAGTATTATAATTTTACTGGTAGCTATTTACTAAACTGCCTCAGAAGTTATTTATGAATCCACCTCTTGAAATGTAGCAACTAATCTGGGACAAAATTTTCGACTTAAATGTAGTAACTAATTTGGAACAGAGGGAGTATTATTTAAAAAAAAATATTTTAAGCATTTTTCTGTCTCTTTTTCCTTCCCATTCACTGTACATTGTAAGAATTATATGATTACTTTCTGTAGACATATGCTCTAATTTAACCCCCTCCATTTTAAATCTTCTTTAAACAAAGTCCTACAGAAAACCAATCAAGTCCAAGCATGAAACTCAAAAGTATACAGCGTCATTACGGTTTGCTAGTTGCGCAACATTATGCCAGTGTTTTTTTCCCAATGACACTGTCGCCGGTCATAATTAATAGTTTAGTGCACCTTTGAGGATTACTGTGGACAGACATTGTTAGTGGTATCTGCAAGATACTAAGTTGAAGAAAATAAAGCAAGACCTTTTTAAGAAGAGTGGAAATTGTTCTGTTCCTTGCTAGTATCTTCGAGAAAAAGGAAATCGATGGCAACACAGAAGGGGGGGTATAAATTAAAGAAAAATAAACACTTTTATATTGAAGGTTGTTTAACTCCTCATTTGCGCTAAATTTTAAATAATGCTTTATTTGTTTAAAGTTATATAACTCATATTGATGGAAAGTTATTGTGATTCAGGAGATTTATGAATAAGAGTTTCGTAAAACAAAAGTGCTGTACTTTAAATTTGTTCAGCTGATTTTAAATATAACAGATATTTTTCGAAGAAAATGAACTACTGATTGTAAAGATACGATCTTCTATTTATAGAGTTTTAGGTATTTATGAAGAATAATATTTGCTCATTTTCCCTGTAGTTTCTGTTAAATAGAAGAAGAATTTCAGAACAGTAAAAAATAGAATGCCCTTAGAAACAACGGAGTAAAAAAATAAAATTATTGATGCACTATTTTACTTAAGATGTATGAGATTTTTCATGAATCTTGATGGAAATAATTCTATTGGAATTTTCTAAACTTGTACAAATTACAAGTAAAAGGAGCTCATCAGTAACGAATTAGCTGCAAGATGATACTCAATTTATGGCTAATAAACTTAATTGACCATAACTAATAAAATGATTGGGAATCTGGATTCGACTGTAGTTCTAGCAACCTTGATTAATACTTATGTTTCAACATGTGTTGTATTTCCCCAAATTCATATTAAACTGTTTTTTAGTGTCTTTCTGTGTTAACAAACATCTTTTCGAAGTATTTAAGCTTTGGTAGTGGTATCATAATAAGCAAGTAACAGCCACTGAACATTGGTGATCGCTTTTTGTCTAGAGGATATGTTACGTGCTTACGGATCCTAAGGTCGCAGGTTCGATCCTTGGTAGAATTCAACTTCTATATTGGCACAATTCGAGTCAATACAATTACCACACTTTCAAGATAGTTGCAAGTTAAGCAGAATTCCAGCTTTTAACCCTGGATTGAAGATTTCTATTGTTTGAACGTCGCATAGACGAAAAGAGAATTCCCATTTATTTCTCTAATTATCTGCAAATGCTAGGTCACTCCATCAGATTTGTTCAAAAAGTATGAAATTTAGAAAGCGATAAAAGAAATTTTGGAAAACTGCTCTGAAATACTGCAGAGTTTATTGATTTAATATTAAAACTGATTCGAAATCATTGTCATAGCAGTAATAAAAAAAAGAATGAATATTCGATCCACACCAGTGTAGAGCAAGATGTTTCTCTTTATATAATATAATGTTTAAGAATCTCTAACCTATCAAGTATAGGCAGTCCTTACATTTGATGTCAAATATGGAACAGGCAGATAAAATGAAGCTGCACAAGTAGAACATTTTTCAATACCAATTAAAACAGTAAGCTAGGCCAGGCTAATCAGAGGCAGAATTATCTGTGGTCTTTAGTTACGAGTAGAATTACTTAAGATTTTTGACAGTTTAAACAAGACATTCTTCATTAGAGAGTTTATATTTGCTGCACCGATAGTAGTTAAAAGAAAGTTTCTAGATTTTTATTATAGATTATATATTATCAATGTATTTATTATATTTCAAGCTTTTTACACTTTCTTTATTCATGCATTATTTTAAAATTAATCGAATAACAAAGCAAAGTTTTAATATTATTGCATTTTTACATTTAATCGTATTTTATTAATATATTAAAATGATAAACTATTTAAAATTATAAAATATTATGGACCTGAATTTAGTAATATTTTTTTAAAACATGTAAAGCGATTAAGAAAAGATAAATGGAAATGTCTAAAGGCGTTAATACGTGCTATAACAATATGGATTCATTATAGTTTTACTTTTAAAATATGGAAGCTGCTGCTATTTAAGATTGCGTAATGTTAAAGTTACAGGGACGGAAAGCAAAACAATGTGAATCTATTAATATAATTGAATAGCCTAATATTTTTGATCGGATTAATTTTATTGATCTCTATTTTTATGGTCTAATAAATGAAACTTGAAAGCTCGTGGGTTTTTATAGTCCTTTACCTACCCAATTGCGTTCTATTTAATGTTACCTCTACCATATGCTATTGCGATGCGCATTTCTGCAAATTACTGTTAAAAATATACTTAAAATGGAAAAAAAAATACAAGTGGAAAAAACTTCTTATTCAAGTTCATATTTTTCAACAGAAAGCCCTTCGAAATGAGAATGAGAACTGTCCAATTTTGAGGTTGGTTCTCGTTTCGTACATGTGGGTTTGGTTACCTCCAGAACAATTATGGATCTAGAAAGACTGAATCGTGGTCGATATTGGCCATTGATATTCAAGTAGCTCCTTCCAGATTGCTAGTGAATAATATGCCTCATCCAGTTAACCTGGATGGTAAGACAAGAAGGGAATAGTTATTTTAATATTATAAAGTCAAAATTATAATAAAGTGTAATATCTGATACTTAAATGCCAAAATTCATTTAATAATGTAAGAGAAAAAGAAAAATGCAAATACCCTTAGATATTTGTTTAATAATAAAAATGCACGTTTCCTCTAAAAAGAACTTGCCTTAAATAAAATATACATTCCTGTTTTCTTACATTGACACAAGAAAAAAATCACTTTAATCCAGTAAAACAAGCCTTCCTGAAAAATTTATTTGATTTTATTTCTCTGAGGCAATTACTACCATCATTAAACACCCAAATACATGTTCTACCGAGTATCATTACTCGGAATAATGAATAATTAGTAAGGGATCAGGTTCCCTAAAATAAATAAATCATTATTTTGATAAAATAAAGAGAAAATCTTAAACATTTTCAGAAATCTTTCTTCAAAAATAAATTGGAGTGGTTTTTAGTTAATGAGGGGTCGTTCTGAGGGTGAAATTAAATAAAACCGCAAAATTTTCTGATATTCAGCATGCAGATAAGTTTTAAACGTCCTGGCACATATCGATGTTTTTTATTTATAAATTTATTTAAGGTATTATTGATCTTTTATTTTGTATTTTAATATATTAATTTCATTTTTTTTCTTTTGGTGAACAAAGGGAACACTAAATAAAATCTAAAGGTCAGATTTTCTTTAATCTTAAATATTTAATGCTTTCATATTTGCTCACTTAATTTTTACTGATCAAATCAATCAGTTGCTGTTTTATTTGAAACTATGTATTTATGCAAAAAATAAACACTTCATTATTTTATAAACAATGATACTCAATACAGATATACCGAGACTGGTAACCAATTTATTGATTATTTTTATAATGTCACTCTTGTTACCTATTATTGATGACAATATAATTAATAAAAATTACTTGATAGAGGGATATTTAAAGTTCATGAAATAAATATTCATATCTTTATATAAATTCCTCCTTATATATATATAAATTTATATACAATTTATATACATTCATATAAATTCCTCTAAATATATAAAAATTCCTATACAATTTTGCTAGAAAGGTAATGGACTAAATTAAAGTAAGGAAAGGTAGATCTCTAGTTTCATATTTGCTTCGAAATAAAGGCTTTGATGGACAACCAATCAAGTTTTTTTTTTATTAAAATAAGAAATAAAAGATCCATATATTCGAATGGTCACCCTAGACTTACCCAAACTCGGCGTATATATTATTTGCAGATACCGGAATCCTGGCATAAGGCTAGTGTTTCTTTTTCGTGACCTGGGAGTCCTGGGCTTGAGTAATGATTCGGTCTATCTGTGAGGTGTGTGAAAGTGCCCTTCTGTAAAAAGAGGTTGTACAAGCAAATGTGTGAGTGTCATCTTCATAACAGTTAGAATTCGGACATCTGTCCTTGGTAGCTTTTGGGTCCTATCCTCAGAGGTTCTTACTTCCCTCCTTCCGTAGAAACGTAGACACTACATCATTATATAATTTAGAAAGTGTAAATATAGGTCACATAAGAGCATATTTTTCGAAATTATTCCAGCCTTCTGATATCCTTCTAAAATTATTTTTTGCCGAAAACATTGCAAAGTAAAAATGTTTTGAAACGTACAAAAAATGATCTTGCTTTTCAAAAATTATCTCTTTAATGAAATAAATTTTTAATCTATTATTTTTAAAAAATTTTAATTGTTTATTGGAATTATTTCAAGTATGTTTCGTAACGATATATTTTCTTGCTGAAGTGAAACTCAAATTATTTCATCTATTGCTTATGGTCTTTTATACTGGTGGTTTTCTACTGTTGGATGAGTAGAAAACGTACTTACATTGTGTATAACGAGTATTCAAACAAATTTTTGAAATTTATGCTTAAGCTGAAACTTACAAGTTTAAATCAGTATCGAGAAACATTATTAAGTGCTACTTCTCTTTTCTTCTACATAATTTCTGTATAAAGATTTTTTGGAAAGTTAGGAAACAACATTACACAATTAACACAAGAAGCAAAACATTGTAAAGCATTTAAGGTAATTTCAATTATACACCTATGAAAATTTGAAGTTTGAAATTATTTTACACGTTATGCGTTATAAAATGCAATAAATTATTAAAATTCAATTACACTAAACATTTAATTAAATATTTTAACAATAATTAATTCTGATGTTTCTTATTTATCATCAGAAGCAGCTTGATTTTGTATTAACTACAACAGAAACGCAAGATCAGTTCATAACTGAAATCTCAACTGTTGATATTTTTTTTTGTTAGCATAATTTTTTTGATATAGCAATCTTTCAGAGGGACATATTTTAGGAATGTTATGAATTCAAAGTTGCATTTGCAATCTTAAATCTAAAATTCTACTCTTTGAAATTACTTATGTTGCACCACTCATAAAAACATTTCAAAATATGATTATCTGATACAAATAAAACGTTAAATTTTATTTTATAAGTAAAAAAAAAATGAATTTAATGTCTCGTAATGTGTAAATAAATATGGTTTAGTAAAACACATTTTATCAATTCTCTAAAAACAACTAAATGATCGAAAATAAAGAGGTAAAGACTAGCGTGCAGCTGTACTTCTCTAAATATATTTAAGATGGAAATAAAGTAGTCTAGGTACTTACACAAAGCAGGTAATTCACTCTTCTTCGAGTCGTTTAATTCAGTTGAAAGTTAATGAAAGGGAAGAATAAATATTTTGGAATTCAACAGAATTTCGATATTACAAGAGGAAATAGCTTAAAGCACTTCAGTTTTGTTCCGAATAATTATATTCATAATTCACTTGAGCCGTTACATTTTAAAATCGAGTAAACAATAAATTATGTAGTAACTGCAATTTTGAACATTGAATAAAGCATTGACGTCATAATGAAAAAGTCCATTTGACTGATTTTCTTCAATAAAAACTAGAGGAAGCGTTATTTCCTCAACAGCGCCATATGAATACTCAATATAGTTACAAATTATGTTTAATTTCGTATTACATCTAATGGAAGCATGAATTTTCGGCATTTTTTTCCACTGGGCAGGATTTGAAAAAATTAGAAAACAATTAATAATTGGCCACTCATAACATGTTTCATCTATTCAGAATACTAGGTATAAAACATGGGATCACAATCATTCGAATAGAAAGACAACACAAAACATATTCTAATGGATTTTTTAAAAATATATTTGTTAGATTTACTTTTTTCAATAATTTTCATTTTTCAGTTATTGGGTTCCCATAAACAAAGAAGATTATACACATATTCTTCTCATTAAACAGATTCCTCCTCCCCCCTAGAAATACGTCTCAAAGCAGTTTTGACCAATAAATTGATCATACATAAAAAATATTTGTGAAATTGCTAAAGAATTATTTAATTAAGTTGAAGTTGCATTATACATGTGAAATTAAATGTCAAGTACAAGCCTCTACCAACATGGCATTAAAAATTTTTGTTTGCGAATTAAATAATTCAAAGACAGCCCACTAAATTCAAAAACTATTTTGTATTTTTACGAAAAGTTAGTTTGATTACTTAAAAAAAGTTTCCAAAGAAATATCAGTAAAATAAAAATTGTCTAAACTTGGATTTCTGAATATAGTACTTCAAAATACAAAAGAATGAAATTCTTTGAGTAATTAAATTAACTTATCAGTGAATAAAAGAAAAAAATGAATAAAAGTGAAACTCCAAAAGAGCATAAAATGAAATATTTTTCAGACGAGAAAAATAGTTGATTGTCTGCATTTTCTCATAGATTTACTACCTGTCAAATTTTTACTTGATATTTTTTCCTTATTTCAATTTATATGGAAGTTATCAAAACTTGGAGATAAAATTATTCATCTGAACTCGTAGATTTCATCCGCATAAATAAATAAAAATAACTATGCTTGTCTTAATTAACTATTCATTACAAATTATGAGATATAGAAGTAAATTAATTAATATTTAATTAATATAATCTTTCATGTGATTTATTTGAAAGAGAAATAACACTTGAACAACTTCATTTATATCTAATTAGGAGTTAATCAAAAATTATTATTATCTTAAATTTTTTATTAGAAAGTAACAATAATTTTGAAATTTCACATGGGAATACAATTATTAGTAGTTTCTAAAAAATATTTATAAAAGAATCCAATAATTCACTCTCTATTAATATATTTAAAAAAATTCTACTGTTATTTATAATAATATCCAGAAAATTCATGAACAATTAATGCTTCTTCCATAAGAATCATGAAAATTCTAATTTAATATTATATACTGCAGTGCTTAAATCATCATTTGGCTTGGTACATAGTAATAATTCTATTGCTAAAGAAATTATCATAATGAATTTACACATTTATACAAGACAGAAATATAAAGAAAATAGAAAAGAAAAATCTTATATGTTTTAAGCTACTTAAGACTGATAAAAATTTCAGGTAACATATAGATTTGTTTTAACAGGTGACAAATAAAAAACTTTAATTTCTATGAATAAAATACATGATTTTACTGGCTGGTGTCTCAGCTCAGATTCTCGCATAATAGATCCTCTGAATTAGAATTTTTATAAAACTGAATCGTACATGATTGCTTTTAGAATGGAGTGACTGCAATTTTGACTGCACTTTGGCAATTTTGAAAATAATAGTGGACGAAAAACATTTGTTAATATATATTCTAAAAATCAGCAAAATTAAATCGTAAATAAAAATAACATGCAAAAATTTCAACTGAATTTGTGTTTTCATATTGCATTTTATACACTCAGATTTTACATGCAGAGATATTCGAACTGCATTTTACTTCGTCGTAAAGAGAATTATTGCATTCTTAAGACAGGCATATTCTGCAATCGCCTTTAAGCAAAAAATTCAGATGATAATAAATTTATCTTTCTAATTTATATTGCTTTATAATAAATATTATTTCGGTTGTACGAACAATGATGTTGTATAATCTAAAAAAGATTAAATAAATCTAATCTTTTGGTATTATTAAGTACTATCTGGTATTACTAAATATTATAAATTTTAATTTTAGTGCATCACTGAGAAAATCATTTCAAAAAAATTTTGAACTATATTATTCAAAATCAGTTTTTTTCTTCTAATTTTTAATAATAGGTATATGCATTGTACAAAAATAATCTTTATTATATATACATTGTTGCCCTATTATAATTAAAACATTGTTATATTTGAAGTCATTGTAACTCTTGGAACAAACGAATTAGAATAATGAATTTTCTTTATTCTTACTTCCATTATCAGGCGCTTTACAGCAAAAAGAAACCTCCTGAATATTTTAAAGCTGTTTCATTTTTGTTTAAGATACTTTCATTTGTATGGAAACCACATCTTCTTAATAAAATGTACCCTGATCCGTAAGCTGATGCTTCCGAAACATTTGTAAGTTGCTTTTACTAAATTTTTATTATTAAAATTGATGGCTTTTAATAACCTATTTACTAAATCGTTTTTATAAGTGAATTCAATCATAGATGCAATGGGCTCAGTTTGTGCAAATTTCATGATATAATAACGAATCAAATTAATTAATATGTAATCCTCGGATAGTGCCAGCAATTATTAGTTTTTTAGTGATATGTTTCTTAAACAAAGGACTGAACAAAGTGCGAAATTACTATTATTGGCAACAATCGAGGTAGGTATATTCCATTAAGGATGTTACTAGGCACATTTGCCCATAATTAAGCTTGTTGATATCGATTTAAAGCTGGTCTTCCATTCTGTTGCCAATATACCAGTGGAAAAAATCAAGCATATTAATCCCGAGTAGTAAATGTGTGGTGAAACTTCACTTTATTTTGGTTTCATTTTAAGATATGGCCAATTTGAATGGTTCTCATGCCTAAAGAGCGTGTTTTGAACCTAGGCCAGATAAATGAATAAATGTTTATTTCAACTATAAATTTATTCATAAAATGTTTGAGTGTAAAATGTGATGCACAATTCCAATTGATTGAGGAGATTGTAGATAAAATTTAATGTCTTCTTTTAATTATGCTCTGGACTTACAGAGGATACACATCATTTTATATTATCCAGCATTTAGAATGAGATTTTGATAATGAACATCTTAGCGGATTTTGTCAAAATTTAGCAGCTATATGCAAGTTTAAAGAAAAGATTTTAACTAAATTCCATCCATATTGGTAGATGGGTGCGGTATGGAGTTTTTAGTTCGGATACAGATACGATTAGTTATTTTTAATTGAAGATGATGAAAAAAACAAAAATAGTGTGACTAAAATGTAGAAATTTTTAGAATTGTGGAATCCAAATTTTTAAAAATATCTGAGTTTGAAAAACATGTTTTAGGAGTTATGTCTGTCAGTCTCAGGATTTATGTTGATCAGTTATAGGAACTATGTTTATCAATCTTAAGAATTATGTAAATTAGTGTCAGGAGTTATGTTTATCAATCTTAGGAACCATGCTTATCAATGAGAAACTGTGTAAAAAAGTAAAAGTATACTAGATTAAAAAAAATATTTTTATCTGTATTGTTATCATTTTCATAAGAATTACTTTTAGGCCATTCAACAAAATATTAATATCATTTGATTGATGTACAAAAATAACGTATAAATGACAACAAAAATGGCTTCTTTCATTTGAAATGGTGTAAAGTAAGACATTTATAACAAATAAACCACAATATAAGAGGTTTTAGTAAGGTTTTAGTAATACTCTTTCTATTAATTTTGATGACTTCAAATATTCTATTTGGAAGTGAATCATACAGATATTGTATTTCTGTTTGACAAAAAATTATCCCATGAGGTATTTAATGCCATTCAAAGTTTAGAGAGCGATTCAAACTGCCTCCCACTAGTGTATTCTTGATGAACAAGCAATGTTCAAAATTTTTCTACTATATTCAGATAAGTTAGACAGGGTAAAACTTACATATTAATTGCAGTGAACCAATTTTTAACTCCATGATGGTGTGGATTGAGGCTCCATTTTATTGAAACATCCACTGCTCTCCTCCTAATTTGGAAGAACAAGCAAGATTCATAGAATTAAGAACATTAATGTAGCCTGAATGCTTCTGCCTACCCTTTTGAATGACTAAGCTTGTTCTTACTCCACAACCAACTACTTATCAGACCATCAAGCTTACTCACTCATTTTTCTAGTTGAAAAATATTGTTTTGCATCCTTTAGACAATACTAGTATCAATGATAACCGCTTGGATAATCTAAATTAAATGTTTTTTTCATCTGAAAATTCACATTCTATTACCAAAGATATGTAATTCTTAGCCAAAGACAAACAATTATTAGTATGTGCTGAGATCCACTTTGCATGGTTCCCTCATTTTCTGAATACGAATTTTTTGGACTTTTTTATGTAATGTATAATATTTGTTTGGGAATATGAATAAGTCCTGGTTGATTTCGAGCTTCTGCAGAATTTCCACTGTTCTTTTTAAGCTCATGAGCAAGTTTTCTTTCATCTTGAGAAGTTAACATTCTAATTATACCAGTATTCATTCTTATTCCGTTTCTGTTTCGATTTAATAAATATAGAAACTGTATTAGGGCTGACGTGCAGTAAACGAGCGATCCCTTTAATTTTTTACCTATATTTTTATATACAATAATTTGATACCTTTGGGAATCATTTAAGAGTATATACCTAAGCATTCTGAAACTAAAGCGTAAGCAAAATTTTTAACAAAATAAATTTTCCTGAGAAAAAAAACAATTCGAAAGAGCATATACTTAATCTTCTACTCATAAAAATTCCGCCGAATAAAGAAATGTAGGAGGTTTTTTTTTTAAATACATTTTTACAGATTCTGTTAGCCAGGATAAAAATGTAAAAGAAAACAGCCTAGGAATTACGTTTATCAATTTTATCAATTATCTTTATCAATCTTAGGAATTATGTTTATCAGTCTTTGAACACGGCACTTGAAAAATATTCGAGTAAAAGGTTAAAATTTAATGTATGGAATGACAAAAAAATTTCTTCATATTTTGGAAGAAATATATTTACAGAGAGTCTATCTGGATGTTTACCAGAATAAAATTAATTTCGATAACTACAAAAGTTTTTGAGCTAAATAATATACACATATTTAGTATCGAAAATATAAATACTTCTCAAATTTTGAACCAAATCCGTCGGTCATTTATTAGGCTTTATTTTCTCAGGAATGTAAACGTAATGGCTTAAATCAAGGAAATTTAGATGTATTTTATAACTATAATTGTGGTTTCATGGTTTAACATCTTATACCGAGAAAATGGTATATATTA
The DNA here is from genome assembly GCA_026543055.1 of Argiope trifasciata. Taxonomy (NCBI): domain Eukaryota; kingdom Metazoa; phylum Arthropoda; class Arachnida; order Araneae; family Araneidae; genus Argiope; species Argiope trifasciata. The sequence continues at coordinate 26,763 of JAPMOQ010045292.1, forward strand.
CTATTACTATTTACTGATATTACTAAATAAGTAAATATTAAAATTAATTAATTATTAAGATCTATATAATTTGGTGTTATTTGCTGTGTTTGTGCAGTGCATATTTTTATTACTTGTCTCATTATTAAGAATTTCATCTTTCATTTAAAATTCGATGCATTTTCCCCCCTTTTCAAGTTTCTAATATTAGAATGAGTACATTTTGTGCTTCATTAAGTTTCTACTAAAAAGGAAATTATTAATTTTAAAATAATGAAAAATTTCAGATTTTCGTTTAAATAATGCATTTATATTTTGTTATTTTCATTTTAATAATTTTGATAACATATAATGAGGGAATTAATAACTATAATTTTAAAGCCTGATGGAAAAAATTACTTGCAGAATATTCTAAATGTAATAATATACTATTCAGCAACGCTATTTCTTAACAGTGAATGTATTTAACAACAATAGCTGCATAATCTAACAGATACTTAATATATACTTTGCAGAAAACCTCATTGTTTCTCTTTAATAATTAGAAAATTGCTAATTGTAAGCCATTGTAAGTATTGCAAACAAACGGAGGGGAAAACAATTGAATTGCTTTATTCTTACATCTATTGTTGACAGTAACTGAAGGATAAATGATTTCTCCTGAAATACTTTAAAGTAGGCTAGTTTCTTCATTAAAATTTTATTTGTTTTGAATCCACATTTTAATTATAAAATGCAATCAGATCCATAATTTGAAGATTTATGAAGCAAATGTAAGTTGATTTTGTTATTTGCAAAGTGCAAATGCTAAGAATAATATTTTTAAATCTTCGACAAAGGTGAATAAACACACAATTTGACGATAAGTACAATTAAAATCTCACTGTGGTTGGTAGAAGAGGGGAGGGGTACCTATGGCTTGGGCAACAAAAGTTCAAATTGATCAACTCAAATACATTATACCTGTGACATTGGCAACAAACTGAAACACATTATTGTCATTTAAATATACGTGTATACGATCATATACGTGTATAGCATATTACTTTAGCAAATAGTAAAAGCGCTTTAAGTGTTATTGATTAAATTTGTGTTTTTTAATGGATTAAGCTGTGTGTTTATTCACTATTGCAAAAAATATTTCATTTCCGAAAACCATTTTATAATTGAATTTTATATTTGGCTAAAATGGGCCTATTATGGAAAAAAGGTTTGTTCATTAACGTTTCAAATGATTAAATTTATATTTTCCAGAATATATGTGTATTCTTAAATGTTGGAATGATATGTACAGGACAGAGAAATGAAATTGCTATTTTTCGCAACTGTCGTGATCTGCATATTTTATGACAATAGCTGCTAGATAGATTGGTGTATAAATCAGCCGAAATCTATTTAGTCTGCCAATAGAGCAGCCCGAACAATCAAACTGAGTAATACCATTAAAAATTTTTGATAACTTTTTCACTGGGCATATTGTTTCTTAAGCGAAGGAAATAAATTTTATGAAATTGCAATATTTGGAAACACTTCAATATTGGCATATTTCATGGTAGTAAACTTGGCATATTTGTTTATAATTTAGTGGAAATCCATTGTGCCTGCCGATATAGCAGTCGGAACAATAAAACCGAGTAACGTGATTACAAAATTTTGATGACTCTTTCTCTGAGTCCATTGTCTGCCGTTTGCTCATAAACTGTTTGTCATCATTCAGGAAATAAATAAAAAAGCTGACGCAGATTTTTAATCTTTAGATGGTAACCATTTGCTCATAAATTATATTTATTTTAACAAAAAAGATTGCAAAATTATATTTGCGTATCTATTTATCTCCCATCTTGATAAAAGGCTCCGAATGTCTTATTTTAGAGCAATAAAGTGATTATGTATTTATTCGAAAAATAAGATTTTTTTATGGATTACTAGAATCCATGATTTGGGCGTTACATGTACAAAACTTGAAATTAGATTATTCAATTTGTTATTATTTTACTCTGCGTTCTATTAGTTGCAAATATTTATTTTTTGTTTTTGGCATCAGCTTCATCGGCTGAAACTTTAAATTAATATTTTAAACTGGAATTAACAGTAATGAATACAATGTGGGGATGATTTTTCTCACATGTTTCCACATCATTGTCGTTAATATTTTGTAATACTGAGATCCATTATTTTCTCTTGATAGCAAGTGATGCTACGGTATTATAATAACTTTAGCGTAAATTTGCGTTGCATAATTTTCATAAATATTGCTTAAAACAGCATCTAAACCTCGGAACACCATAACCATAAATGTTTGTCACTGACGGGGGGGGGGTAACCTTGAATGATGTTCATTGGCGCGGCTCCTTAACCCCTGAATGATGGTCGTAGGTATAGAATAAAAACTGTAAACCAATCTTGAATGATACCCACTAGTGAGCAATACAAAATACCTTCGATGATAGTCTCTGGCACATCATAAAATCGTATAAATTAGGATATATATATCGTCATTGCAATGGTGTAAAATATTGTAAACATTGACTTTTGCATTTAATGAACAAATATAAGTGTTTGATTGTCACTAAATTGGGATTAAATCTTGCACATCTTGATTGATGATCAATTGAAGGGAATAAAACTCCATAAACCTTGAATGATAGTCAATGGTGTGAAATAAAACTCCGTGATATACTACCAATATTTTAAGCAGTTATGTATTTTAATGACTTTTTTTCATCTAGCAGTTCCTCTGGACAGCGATTACGTACAATTCTATTAAAACTACTTTATTTCTAGAATGTTATCAATAAATTTATATATGCTTACATAAAACATTTGTTTTTATTTTTTAGAAAAACCTCTGCTCAACACCAAAATGATTATTCAGACATTTCTATTTACATCATCTGTCAATAATATGTTTCATATTTTGTTATGTAGTTGGAAAGAAAAAAGGAAATTAGAATTTTGGAAAACTACCATTATTTTTGTAAAACCTCTAATTTTGGAAACGTGAAAAAAGTCCCACTCGAGTTAATTTGATTTTCACTCTACTGTAATTTTACTTCTTACATTTTTTGTCATTTGCCTTCAATTTATGTAGGAAATATTCCCACTCGGGAACCTGTCCTGCAAATTTTGCTCAAGTGGTAATGCATTCCAAGCGCTGTGCTTCTTGGGTGATGTGGAAAGCGTTTGAAATTTTGAGTGGTTCTTATTTCCAAATCTAAATTCTGTTGTAATATTTGAAACAACCATGACTTTCAATGACATTTTTCATTTTTCGGCTTCACGATAACTCGATTACCAACAAAATTATTAAAACTATTTTATTTCAGGAGTGTTTCATAAATTTTATATATACTTTAATAAAATATTAATTTTTTATTAAAAGTTTTGCTATTTTCATTATGAAATTAATTTATTTTCTAATTTTTATTTCGTTTTGTCGTAAAAAAGAATAGGAGTTATTATATATAAGCTGTTATTCTATATTTCGTTTTGCCCTTCATTATTAAATGGAAATTTGAAATGCGAATGAAATGAAGAAGATTTAATATCGGTTCAAAATAAACATATTTCAAACAGTAAATGTCAATATTCTATATATTTCATTATGCAATTTTTCTCAATTAATACAAAGTTTTACCTGATAATAATTTTATGATGTTTCTTGCTTGTGTCGTAAAAAATACTTTTTTTTATTTTCATATATTTTACATAATGATGTTATTTCTAAATAAAAAAAATGTGATTATTGAGAATATTTCACATATATTTTAAATAGTGGGACATTTGAACTTTTGGCAATTTATGTTATTAGGAAACAAATTATTTTTACTAAGTTTTGAGCAAATGTTATTAATGTATGAAGTCAGATAAAATATTTTTAAAAATTGATTATTGAAATTAATATTTAAAAAATGTGCATCGCATTAAAGTAAGAGATGTTTTCAGATACATATACATATTATATACATATACATATTATATACATATTTCAGATACATATACATTAATATACATATTAGCAATGGAAATATATTTATTATAAAAAATTCAAGAATTTATTTTAATAATGCATTTATATAATTTATATGAGAACATGTGAGAATTTCAAATGCTATATAATTGCTGTGGGTTTTATAAAGTATGAAAACCATTGAAATTATGAAATATGTATTTCTCAACGAAAAAAGAACTTTTTCTTTTTTGTACAGGAATAAAAATCATTTGAAACCTTATAAACATGCAATATCACATGCTTTCAAACTACTTTACAAGAATGATAAAATTCGCGAGAGAAAAATCAAAAACTATCTAAAAGATTTTATTCAAAGAACTGAAAATAGAATGTTGAGAATAATTTCATTTTTTCCTTTGTCGGAACCATGTTGAGCTTTAGAATCATTATCGTGTTTTGCTACAATACTAAAAAAAATATTTTGTTGCGTTTCCGGAATGGCGTGGCAATGCCATCATTAAATATTAAATTAAATATCTTCTTTCTTTGTTATTTTCCTTTTTACCTGAAGTAAAAATTCATTAGCTTTTGAATAAACAAAAGAAACTTTCGTGCAGATGATATTTAAAACAATTTGGGGATGAAAAGAAATAATGAATAAAATGCTCAAACCTCAAGAATTATTTTCATATTTACTGAGGGACTTTTGTAGTAAAACAAGAACAAATGATTTTTTGTATTTTTATTTTCTTGAAAGGAAAATAAAAAAAGAGAGAAATTGAGATAAAGATGAAGAATACTTGCGCTCTTTTAGGTATTTAGAATCAGGCTATATTCTTTTTCCAAAGAATATGTTAGAGATGCTTGAATAAATGAATTCATCTTTTATTCTTTCTTCTCAAAGTATAGTAGTAAAATGCAGTTTTTCTTTGTTCAATTGAATCTTTTATCATATGAAAAAAATGTCTATTAGTTAACTGTTACATAGAATCCTTTAATTATATTTTTACTTTTAAAAGCATCATCATTGAGTTTTTTAGCACTCCAGAAATTTCTTTGTCTAACAAATTGTTAGTGATTTACATGAATATTGGATTTTTCGAATACATTTCTATTTTTTTTTTCATTTTTTTTTCTTTTATACAGATCAAAGTAATACTTATTAAAGAGGCATTCTGATGGAGTTTCCTGTATGAAATATATTTTTGTATTTTCATTTTCATTAAAAACTAGTTTCCTTTTTGTAGGAATAATTTAATTATCCTCACTTGCTTCCGTTTTAAAAATACAAAATTGTTGTGATGCTTTTTATTCTTTTATGAATTTTGAAATTTATAAAGATAATAATAGTAATGGTTTGAAATTCATCTCTTTTTTAAATTATGCTTGAAATAAATATTTTCAGAATAAATTTTTCTATATAAAAAATATTAAAAAATTGGAGATAATCAAATCTTACTTTATAAAATGAATAATTTTCAATATTTTAAAATTTGATGTTGATTTAATATCTCAACACTATAAGAAAAAAATCTTTTTTTCCAATTTTCAGATATTAGTTCAATATTAAATCTAGTAATCTTTGCACCTTCAAAGTATCTTAAACGGTAGAAGCAAATCTTTTAAAGCTTTACACAATTTTCAAGTATGGAATCATAGAAAACTTAATTTATTGCCCATGATGTAGGAGTTTTGAACGTGGAAACGGGCTTCAGTTTTATAAAGAGCAGAAGAGTTCTAAAGAAGCCAAACACATTTATTTGAAAAGAAAATCATTCTTGAAAAATTAAGTAAATAAAAATGTGTGGCAAATTCCATATAAAATACAAGGATGTTTAAACAGGGTGATATACAATTAGTTTCAACAGAAAAAGTTTATAACTATGAATCTAAATTATTACAAGTTGAATTTAAAATTCTCACACCATTTCAATTTAAAACAATAATTCAATGCAGCGTTTATTTCATATTCAGCTTTTATTTTCATTCATACAGAGTTCATTTCATATACATGGTCTATGAACCGGTATCTAAATACTCATTTAATTTTGCCTGCGAAATATTCACTGTTTATATTTATCTCTTACTGTTTAATTATTTAGAAATAATTTTAGAAATAATTTTTACTCTTCAATTATCGCTCCAATAAATAACAGTTTCAAGTAATTGGACAACAAATATGATAATAATTTTCAAATTTTGAAACCACATAAATTTCAGCAAAAGATGTGATTTCCCTGTAAAATGTAATTGTTATACAATGTTAAATTACTGCTATCATCAAAAGCATTCAGTGAAATTTGTATTATTTTATTATTAGAATTTCATTTATTTGCAAATTTTGTGAATCGAAACATTTTGATGAATCTTGCCTGATCATTTAGATTTCAAGCAATTTTAACTTCGATTAAGTTGAATTTGGTCCTAAAAAATGCAATATTACTTTTATAAGATAGAGTAAATTTTTTTTCTCAAAAAAATTAAATTATTTGTAGTAATACACATAAACATATGCTACACACACATGTAAACACACTACATGTTATACACACGCACACAGATGTATATACAGCAAAAGAAAAAGTTTCAGACTTTAAATGGTTTCCATTAAAATAAGAAATATATTCCGGTAATTATCTATGATACGTTTCCGAATCTAGTTTAATTATATTTAAAATACTGAACAACTCTTTAGATTATATTCAAAATTTCTAAAAATAAAATTTTAAAAATAAAATAAATTACCTAACATATAGCTGTAACAGAAACTATTACGATAATAACACAAATATTATATGTATCGCATGAATGATTGAATTAAATATTTAATCAACAACGATACCAACTCAGCGGCAAATATTTACTAGCTTTAATATTAATAAATGGATGATTCATAAATGACGCTGAAAGAAGCTCAGCAGGTGGGCGGATTTAAATATCCGAAGTGAATAAAATGCGTAGGAGCTGGAGCTTTAATTGAAATGCAGCGGAAGATTTGTTAAGCTAAATATTTGACAATATTGTTGGAAATCCCACACATATTTAATATATAGCCGTCCATAAAGTTGCTATTAATTCTAAAAGTTTACACTATTTTTACGGAAAATAATTTTTTGCATTCGGAAATCTTTGATTAATCCATTCAAGACGGTGCATCTTTTTTGACATTTTATTTATTATTTTTTAAGAATTTTAATTATTAAAAATATCTACATAGTGATATGAAGGTTTAAATTAATTTTGTAGAGAAAATTAAACTTAAAAATAATTATATATATGTGAACATATTTTAGCAGTTACGACGCCGAGTAGATAAAACTTTTGAAATTTTTTATTTTGCTTTATTTCCCCACGGTAGGCATGAATTAGGTACAAATAATAAGCGACCATAAAAGATGGTTCAGTCTACATCTCGACACAAGAACAAAATATATCAAACTTTTTCCTTCAATGATTTAAATTCTGAAATTGGATGAATAAAGATTTGGCATCTGTAAAGGGAAAACTAGTTATCTTTAAGCGAATGTTGAAGGTATTAGGTATTTTTATCCTTTCACTTGGAGTGTGAGGAAATGCTGACGACAGTTTATAGAGCCCCGAGTTGAACTTATCAAATAAAAGAAATGTTTCCAGTATGAAATAAGCAAACATTTTATAATGAAAGTAATGTGAGTTAAATTACAATAAAATTGGGAAACAAACTAAGATTTAAATTGGATTAAGAGATACCATTACAACATTTTTCGGAGCAATAAATAAGTATTTGAAGTAAGTGACTGATTATGTATCGCATTACTTTTCCAAGTGTAAAGGATTAATGTAAATATTTATAACTAATATAAAGGATTAATATAAATATTTATAACTAATATAAAGGATTAATATAAATATTTATAACTAATATAAAGGATTAATATAAATATTTATAACTAATATAAAGGATTAATATAAATATTAATAATTAATATAAAGGACTAATATCTTTCCTTTTTTTAAGGCAACATTTTAAACATTTAATGATGCACGTTCAGCCTCACTTATTAATTACCCAGAAAGGTTTTGAGAGAGATTCCTTTCAATAACACATGTATGAGTTTTCATTCTTACGTTGTTATTCGTCATTCCACGATTTATAAGTTTTTATTATTTTTGTTAATCATTATTCTACTATTTGTATTTTTTTATTCTTGTGTTGTTACTTATCATTCTACTCTTTGTAATTTTTTATTCTTGTATTGTTATTCATCATTCTTCTACTTGTATTTTTTATATCTTTGTGTTATTCATTATTCTACTATTTATAACAGAATCGAACCGAACATTCTTTCTGAGTTTCTCCTACTTTATAGCAGGAAATTTTTTTAAAGTGATTTCGCTTACTTCAAGAATATATATTTATTTTTTAAATTTTGTATATTGCAGAGGATATGTGAATAATTTTATAATTAAATTTATAAATAGGGGTACAAAATCAAGAAAAATTTGAGCAATGATATTAAAATTTTAGAAAATGTAGCTGAAGAACCTAAAAAACAAAATCTTAATTATAATTAAAATGAATGTTAACTGTGACTTTATTAGAATTAAGAATCGATAAATAATTTTTTTTCTTGTCAAAATTATTTTTAAGATTTAATTTATAATTTTATGCCGCACGATTTGCTTCCCACACCAGTATCTAGAAAGGTTTTTGTTATGAAACATATTGCAATTTTTTGTCATTCATCAAGTTCCTTCATGCAATTTTGCAAACTTTTGCAGCCATTCATCACGTTATTATACATAATTTTTCAAGCTTTGTGTAGTCAGTTATTTATCGTATCCTTGTATGCAATTTTTAAATCTTGTGTAATCATTCATCATATCCATTTATGTAATTTTTCAACTTTATACAGGTTTTCATCCAGTTCATTAATGTTACTTAACAGAATATTTGAGCTTCCATTTTTCAATTTTTCTCATGCATTATAGAAAAGTAAGGCAAGCAATAATGAAATTGTCAAACTTTTCTTGGCGCTTACTTTCGGAAATAAAATTATATCCATATCTATCTCCCACTCTCTATATATAATACAAAATTTTATAAAAGATTTATTAAACAAGATAATATATAATAAGAAAGTAAAATTATAACTAAATAAGCAAAAATTATCTTAAAAAACAAATCTTTTTTTAATTATTTTAATGAAATAATGTTTATAGAAAGCGTGTTTTAGTTTTGACTATAAAAAATACATCTATGGTTTAAAACAGTTTTCTGAAATTAATGATTTAGTACTTTTTTCATTGTCTATGTACTTCCCAGATTAAAAAAATTAAATACGATGCATTAGTTACGAAATTGATCAATGTTTCAAAATTTAATAAATGTTTAGGGAATGATAAAAATAAGATTCGCAAAATGTTTCCATTAAATGATGAATTCCAGCTATAATTTTCAATAGATTATTACTATAACACAAATATCTTGTTGTTTTTATTATTGGAACTCCAATCTCTGTCAGTTTTATGAAGTTTGGTACATGCCTTAGTTAGTTAAAGAATAGAACTTTATGAATCTTTTACGGAAGTATTTTAAATAAAAACCCTATATTTGACTATTTGAAAATCCTTACAGTATACATTCTTTTTCTTTTTTTTTAATTATTTTCAAATAATATTTACTGATATGGTTGTCATAAAATCCAATTTTGTAACCCTACTCAGAATATTATTCGAAAAACTGCATCGTAAAGTTGGTCTCGTAATTTTTAGTATCGGATTAACATGAAAATATTCATTCGTAGATTTAAAGATTTCCAGATTAGCAGACGTGAGAGGCCTCATAACATCTGGATTTTAAGTGGATTTCTAAATTAATATGACCAGCTCAAAATTTGTCTAAAAAAGAAAGAGCCGAATCCCAGTCTAATCTATTGCATTTTATTCATAATTTGTACACTACAACTCAGAAGCGTAACCAGTTTAAAAAAAAGTCAAAATTGGAAAAATTGTTGAAATAAAAAATATTACTCATAATAAGCAAAGGGAAAATGAAATTTTCATATTTTTTTTCGGTTTCGATGTAATTAAAGAATATTTTCTTCTATGCTACTGAGAAAAAAATTTCAATCGCGTCATAAAACTAGATATTTTAAAGTCAATGCGGGACATATTTTAGTAAGTATATGGTGACAGTTTGATAACTCTTTTTCTTAACCAAACTTTATTAAATTCGTAACCTTGGATCTTATTTAATTAATAAAAGAGTAAAGTAATAATAAATGCAGATCATAATTAATTTTTCTCTGACACTTTTTTTTGTAATAAATCTTTTCTTTTCAAAAGTTGGGTTTCTTTTGATTTTGTCATTTTGTAAGAACTGAGACAATGATTGCCTCAAATGAATTAGTTTTTTTTCCTTACATCAAAATGGTGAAAAAGTGGAAAGCAAAAGAAATAATTATATTTTAATCAAGTGGTGACAGGTATTTTTTAATCAAATTTTTAGCAGTTTTACAATTAATTATGCTAAAACCCCATTTTATTTTTCCTTTCATACAAAAAAATAGAATACCCTAAGAAATTCCTTACAAATCTGATACCTTATTCAATATCTTTTGTGTTGCGTTTACAGAAGTATTAAAGCTCTTAATCGAAAGAAAGAAAGTTATATTTAGGCGGAATAAATAAATTTAAAAAAAGAACTGTCATTTCCATTTCTATTTATTTAAAATATATTAGACTAAATCAAAATTGTGCTTTTCGATCTTCATAAAATTCTATCCATGTTCATATGTAAATTTAATGACATAATATAATAATTCCAAAAATAATGTAATAAACAATGTAACAATATCAAATAAAATAATATCAAGCCAATAAGTTTGAATCACACAAAATAAATTATGTAAAGATAACAACTTGTATAAAGTAATGACAATAATCATTCACAGAAAAAAATTCACATTTATTACAATTATATTGATATCCATTAAAATATAAAGATTTGAACTAAATTATTGTAAAATTAAACTTTTCAATTAAAACCAGTTAATACATTTAAATAAATAAATAAACGGCTTGTTTTATTTATCATTCTGCACAAATAATTATGCAATTATGCATATTTATATATATGCAAATAAAATATACTACTAAATTATAGGAAATTGTCACAATAACTAATTACATTACTAATTTACATTACAATTACAATACATTACATTACTATATTCAAATATTATTCGAGTTATATTCCAATTGAATAGAATTTTAAATTTTATATATGTGTGTGTGTGTTAAACTTAAGAATTTACTAATTGTTACTCTGAATACAAATTGAGAAAACTGATTCCTCGCATTTAAAAGTTCTTATCTGAATCTAATCATAAAACAATAGAGAAATTACAATCAGTTCTTTCGAACGTAATCGAAACGGTGAAAATTATAAATAAATATTTGAATTGTTAGAAAATGTTTTGTATAAATTATTTAATTATTATTTAAATTTATCTTTTAGTTCGAATTTATATTTGTATTATTTGAATTGTATTTCACTTAATTTAAATTTCAGATTTGAATAAATGTATTTAAATTTGATACAGCCCTTTGAGAAATTACACTGATAAAAAATTATAATCAATTGTTAAAAAAATGTAGTATTTTAAGAGAATTTAAAATAATAATTTTTATACCAAAAAAGAGCTTATTATTCGATTAAATATTGTTACAAATATTTAGTTGGAAATTTTAATCCAAGTATAACAAGGCACCTTCATTTTTTATAGGTTAACCTTAAATCTGATCAACTTGTAAAAATGCATACAAATTGAAAAAATAATTTCCTTTAAAATAACATTCTGTATCTAATAGCTGTATAAAATTAATATGTAATCAATGCTTTCAATCATAACTCAGCAGCAAATTTCATATTGGTTTTAAATTCATCTTTTTTATAAATAAATTTTCTGCCTTGAATGCATTTTAATACACATTAAGTTTAAGCTTTTGTGAATTAGTTTTAACATTTGTATGTTCTTTAGTCCTTTTAAACTCGTCAAATAAATTTTATCGCATTTATTTTCAAAATTTTGATCAAGAAAGAGATCAAATATTTGAAAATATAGTTAAAATATTCCTTAATATTTTAGAAAATTTTGTTGCAGTAATGAAGAAATATCTCATCCAAAACCAGAATTTATCGATCATTTTTGTCTTCAAAATATCATAAATAATTCAAATATGCAAATTTTTGAGTATTCCACGTTTTAAGGCCAATCAATGATATAAAATTCAACTTCATTAAATTTCACGTCCTTTATAAGAATTCGCTACTTTCTTACCGAATTTGAATTTTAACATCAAGCATTTTCTATCAGAGGAATATTTCTTACTTGCAGAAAGAACATTTAAAAGAATTTTTTTTTCCGTTTCGTGAAAGTATCTAAAAGAAAACTGAAATTGCAGAAAACTTGAAATAATTCGAATTTTTTATTGAAAAATGGAAAATACTCCAATAACTTTTCTGCCAGAATAATAAAGCAATCAGGTAATAAATTCTACTGGAATCCACAAGTCTTAATCAGCCAGTAAATTCCAAAAATTACCTTTTGACAACATCTTTCTCGGTTTGTTTGAAAAATTCTACTAATTTATTGAGATTCCATTCAACTTATGGGTATTTAATAAAAATAATATATCTTTTAAATGTTGTATTTCAATTTTTACACATTGCATAATTTAAGGAATAAAGAAACTTCTTGTATGTTTTATGCATTTCTAAGAAACTGATTAATAAGAATAAGTGATTTTGCAGTAGTATTAGTATACTGAAGAATGACGCATCGATATATGTTGTTGAAAAATATGATTTTTTTAAGCATTATAAATGTTTCCAGGCAATTGTGCGTATATATAAATACATAGAATTGCCTAGAATCGTTTGTAATGCTGAAAAATTTTGCATCGATCCGGAATTCTAGCTTAAGTTTTAGCATCTAGCAACTGAAATACCTTTCTTTTTGCAAATATAAATAAAGCGTAAATAAACATTAGTTATTGGATCATAAACTTCACATTTTATTTGCATTGCTTACTGGAATGGATCGAAGACCAATGTGTTGAGGTTTGCAATTTTACTAGGTTGATTCCTTATATTCACTTTCCATAAGACAGCTTGAAGTTATTTCCTTTAATTTCTTTCAGACCCCTGGTGGGAACATCATAATTGAGGACGAGTTACTTCCTGTATGTTGGTTGGTTCTCACCAACCCAGGGAGCTCATTAAAGGTAGGGGATTTGACTCCTCTCATCGGCGAAGGGACGTTCTCCCTAAGGGGAGGGTTGTACCGTGACGCGATGATCGCCCTTAGGACTCGACCACAATTGTCTGGTCATTCAGTATTTATTTCCGAGTGCCTTCGGGCAAAACATAGAATCGGTACTATGACTTTTTAAAAAAATATGGCTTTGTTTTATTTTGTACTTTTTAACACTTTTTTTCTGTTAATAAAACACTATTAATGTGTATTCGTTTTTATTTACTAGTTTTAATTTGAAGTTTATTGAAGTTTTTGGATTTAACGAATTCCGGGTATTTATTGTGTAATATTGCTGCGTGTTTATACCTAAAGTACGCTATTGTTAATATTCTTTTTTCTATTTATGAAGCACTCGTCGAATTACGTGACGTTGTGACAATATACATTGTTAATCAGTGACAGTCAAATCGGAACTATTATTAACAATACTGCTGATACATACGTTTTTGATAATTAATAATAACGTTTTTTAAATCCAATGCTTTTTCCTTCCTTTTCCTTAAACAGTCCCTCCCTACTTTTTAAGCTGCTATTGGCTACTATTATGGGTGGGTTGGGACCATATATCGTTTTTATTATTTTATTCCACTTGTTACACAACAAGTGGAATAACAATAAAACTGATCATAGTGTAATCAGATAGAAGTGGAAAGTTTCCTTTTATTTGTTTAATAATCTTCTGTAAAATTCTGTAATTTCTACATTCATGTGGCCATAAATAAATGATTTCCTTATTGAATTGGAATATTCTTTTTGTTAACATATTGATATATATGAACTGGTATGATGTTCCAGTATTATCGGACGAATAATTTTTTTGTTATCACTTACTGTAAACAGCAAAATGTGATTAATTCAAAATGTTATGATTACCTGTGAATTGCTTCATAATTTACATGTGTTTATATTTCGGATTTTCTAACACAGCAAAAATTTCTAAATATTGAGTGGTTGACTTAGTAAGATAAACTTCAAATATACTTGAATTATCTGTTTATTCAATAAGCATGACACCTTATTGAGCAGATTCTATGACTCAATGAAATGTGTATAATGCCAACTTTTGAGTGGTAAAGATCAAAGAAAGAAAACTTTAATAATGACAAAAAGTAAGATAATTGTTTGATATGCTCTTTATAACTTGAATTTGAATTTCTAATTTTAAATATAAATATATTCATCTGGCTTCCTCCGTTGAAAATTCCATTCTACTATATACGTGAGGATTTTTTTAAAATTCAGGCAGTAGTTGCTAAACATAATTTTTATTAAATAAAAGTGAATATAAATTTAATTTTAAATAATTTAATCACTTATGATTTTAAAGATATTTTTAATTTTTCCATATAATACTTCATAGATTCTTTAATGCATAGAATATATATTAATACGGAATTTCATATTCCGAAGAACTAATTGAAAATTCTTATTGTTTATCACGAATTTCATGATTATTTTTGAAATTCGGGGATATTTTAATTACAAGAGTAAATTAAACATTTAAAGGTAACACTAAATAATTATCCCATAGCAATTAAAGTATTGAAGGAGATTCTTGTTTAGTATTGTACTCGATATTATCACGTAGGTGCTTTAGAGTGGAACTCAGTGACACACTGTTATTAATGTTAATCCAATTTATTAACTCAACATTGTGACTGAGAGATCTTCGGGTTTCATACTAGCAGGAAAAGTTCCAGAATACCTTTCTGGAGATAGTAAGAAAAGGCAAGAGCATTTATCTCTTAAGCTAAAGAAATGTCCAGAATCTTCTGAAACATGAAATAAAGGAGAAACAAAAATCAAGGGAATAAAAATTTACACAAATTGTGAATCGTATTATCGCTTGTGGCATACGAGCTTACTGACTCTAGATTACGAGACCACTGGGCTATGGAGAATCCACTGTGCCTTTTCAATGTGGCAATATTAATACTTCTTCAGATATGTGACAACGATTAAGACAAAACTATTCTTATCAATGTTGAAATTCACTAATTAATTCAATAATACACTTTGAATGATTTTGTTATTTGTCACGATATTCAAAAAATATTGTTTGCTAAATATAAAAAATACAATTCTGAAACAAATTATTTTTCTTGATAAGTATAAAAAACAGTATTTAAAGAGGATATTTTTTGTTGAACATAAGAAATACAAAATTTAAGCAAATTATTTTAGGCTAAGTATAAAATAAACAATATTTTTAACAGTATATTTCATAGGAGATTACTGCAACTATATTAAATATTGACTTTCGTTTTGCTCCTTTTTTGTCTGAAAGTTCTAATAATAAATCTTTCTTTGAGAAATCTCATTCAACTTTTTCATCTTCAAGCAATTCGTCTTACCTCTGTTGATCTCAGTAGATTCGAATAGAAAGGATTATGGTATTATGTGGTTTGGCAGATATTAGTAAGCCGTATCTCTACATCTATCTAATATGATGCCAGCTGATAAGATTTGTGGTTGAATATCATCTTATTTCTTGAAGAAAAGGCTTCGCTTGAAATAAGGAGGAAACATTATCTTTTTACAGACATTTTATATTTTCTTCTTTTTATAGTTCGAAATAAGATTAATAAAATCAAACCACTAAAATATAAGATTTCGGATGAAATCTTGGAAGAATTTCTTGAAGAGAACGTTTGCTTTCACACACAAAAAATAATAAATGAAACATATATATTAAATATTTTTAATACTGGACATAAAATGTTTCGTAAATACAAAAATGTAAAATAAACATTAAAAAGCAGATTAAATACTGGTTTAACAGATATAAAATTGTATTTTATTGACTTATTAAGTTTAAATACAAATGAAAATTCATGAGTTTCTAGCTGATTTATTTTCTGATGTAAAATATTATAAAACTTAAATATATAGTTCGATATCTGATATTAATAAAAAGAGAGATTTCTGATTGATAAAAAAGATATTTGATAAAAAAATGCTTTAAAGTTTTTATACATGACTATACTGCATACAATATTTGATTTTTATAAGAGCATTCCAATTTACTGCAGCATTCTAGATAATTGAAAACTTATATTCTGGATTTTTGTCTGCAGCAATCGGTGCTGTTGTGTTGATGGAATAAATACGTTGAGAATAGAGGATGTGGTTTTCAGATAAATTGTTCCTGAAAATTCACCATATTTGTAATTTTAGGATGCCGCATTATATATTAAACAGTGATAAATTTAAATACTTTTTGGTAACTGCAAACTTAATTGTTATTTCTATCATAGACTCATAGCTCAAAATTAATTCAAACAGTTAATCTCATTCCATACTTCAGTTAGCTAATTATAGTATTTCATTACCACATGGAAGTTTCTTTAATTAGCAGAATATGAAATAGGATATCATATCTGATTAAAGATATGAACTTAAATTAGATTAAATATATCTCATTATGAACTTTGATTTTATTAACCAAAACTACGAAAACTTTTATAACTGCAATATTTTAATTAATCATTGGAATGACGAAATTGTCTTAATTCATACATGCACACTATTTGCAGAAAAGTACAATACTGTATTTTTTGTTATCTTCCTTATTATTTTATTCTATCTGCATCCCCATTTCAGAGTAAAAATGATTTCATCTTATTTGGATGAATTGAGGCGATTTTTTTAAAGTAAAAAATAGTAGATAATGAATAAAGAAAAAAGAACAAATTGAAGAAAGCATACACAAACTATATAAAAGTAGATAAACGGCAGAAATGGAGAAATAATTTAAATTTAGAAAGTAGAATGTTTAATACAATATCATAGTTGTAAAATAATAACAGCCTTGATAAATTTGCAAATGATACTGCTTAACTATTTTTAAGTGATCAGACAGATCTATGGTTTAAATAAATACAAAACAATTTATAAAAATGATACTTATTTATTCTTATTAAATAATAAGAAGCATTTTAATTCCCCCCCCCAAAAAAAAAAGAAAACTGAATTACAGTTTTATCAGAATGCAAATAATAATTAAAAAGCATAAAATGCATTCTAATGGAAAAGGAAATATTTTCTTTAGGGATGAAATGTAACAATAAGAAAGGCTGAATATTTTTTTAATGTTGAAGAATGATGATTAAATATTTTTTTCAGCAAATGCAGAATAATTATAGCTAATTCAAATATATATTAGATAGTATATGGAACCGAAATTGCAGTAAACAAACAAAGCGATTTTCTTCTGGTAGAAATTTAAGTATAGAATTTATAGGAAGAAATAATTTTTAAAAAAAATTGCATAACATGTATCAGTAAAGTGTTTCAATTTCTGTTACGTTTCTAGCGTTTCCCAATTTTGCCATTTTTACTACTTTTTCATGCATGCAGGAACAATTTATATGGGGCAGTAAAACATACTCGCTCAACCATATTTTATGATACTTTATTCAAAAATGTTAGAGTAGACAATTTTTGTTCAGTGGGCGTATTTTCAATTCCTATGGAAATGGAGGAAGTATGTTTTATAGAAACGTGAAAAACTTATTATTTCAGAAACGGTTCAACTTCTTTCACGCGAGACAGCTTTTGAACTAAAAATATATTTCATGTGAATGGAAATCATTTTATAACTAAAAAAAGTAATGATGAAATACAGAAACTATTCAACTTTTGAGATTACCTCATTTATCGTCAGGTTACATAAAATATGTTGTATTATAAAATATCTATATTGAATAAAAAGTTATAAAAGACTATGCTAAGACTGCTCAGAAACTCTCGAAAACCACACTGTTACTCTTTTTGAATCATTGTGTGATTCAAATTATCTTCGTTAACTCCCCATATAGATATACATTTTTAAAAGCAATTCGAAATTATTATTATACTCCTTTATTTAAGGAAACTTTAATTGTTTAAAATTGCATTAAATGCGAACATTGATTTTTCATCAATTACCAAAATATAAATCGTGAATTCCTAAGATTTAAATTTTCGGTAGCAAAAAATTGTGTACATATATATCAGAAAGCAAAATATGTAATTTTAAAACATTTAGAAATCACAATTATTTCCATCAATATAAAATTATTCATTTAAAATTTCCTCAAGACATTGCCATCCTGTCTTGGTTGGCCAGTTTTCGTTATAAAGCAGTTTTATATTGTTCATTTATCAGTTAATAAATAATAAATCTTTCAGTATTTTAATTTTTTTTATCGTGGCAATGTTTAATTCTCTTTCCCAGAAATGTACAAGTGAGAAATAATGGAGTAACATCCTATCCAATAATTATGCTACTATAAATTGGAGACTTTGTAATGTAGTTCTCAAAACAATTTACGAATCTATTTGATTCATGCCTAATAGACCTTGTATTGAAAATTTTTGTTATTTTTTAATTTACCTTAACTTCTTGTTTATGAGAATTTCTATTTATAATTGATACTTATCGACTTCAACTCGTTTATTTAACATTGTTCAAACTCAGAAAATTAATTTATACTTATAATAAAGCTCAATGTGTGTGTCTGTGTGTGTTGGAGCTCTACAGGCCCGACCGCTGGAGCTACAGCTACCAAATTTGATACATGTATACCTTAGAGGTCGGGAATGTGCATCTTGGAGCCCTTTTTTTCGAATTTTTAATTAGAATTTGAATTAAGTAAAACTTAAGCGAAATATCGACGTTTTTCCGCTGTAACGTCCGAAAATATTATCGCACAAACTTGATTTTTACATCAATTTAAAGATTAAAAAATTAGCTTTCTAATGGTATCAGTGTTTTAATGTATAACTTAAGCTACTATTTTTAAAGAAATGTTTTAACCATGTTTTTTATCGAGTGACTGGATAAAATAAAAGAAAACAATGCCGGAAGTTCAAATAAAAAAAACTATCATCGCAAATAAATTTAAAGAAATGCAGCTTTTAGCACGTGACTGGATAAAGTAAAAAAATATATAAAATGTGATATTTTCTAAAAAAATAAATGCGAAGCCAAGGTTTCTATTACGTTTGTAACATTTAAATCATTTATTGAATAATTTTTTTCCCGTTTTCGCTGTCTTTAAAAAATATTTAATATTTTGGCAACATCACCGAAAAAATTTTTTAGAACACATTACTCATGATGAACCAGCAGGTCGCCAAAGGCGGCTAGTGAATAAATAAAAGCTCCGAGGCAAGCAGGCCAAAACTTCCAAATGTGTGAACTGCTGCCAAGCGACGATTTACAAATTCAGCCTGATTTTGCATACACATAAACGTTTCATACTTGGATGTTGAACAATTTATAATTTCCATAATTCTAATATCACATTCAATTTTGTTAAGGTAAAAAAAAAAAATCTTTTTATTTTTAAATTATATTTCTAGCAATTCATATATGGATTTCTGGAAAGGGTTTCTCTATTTGAAATTTTTTTTGTTCATTTCAAATTATCGATAAAAAGGAACGCGTGATGATGATGATACTTAAAGATTTCATTTTACAACAATTTTACATAAAAAATAATTATGCATTTGTTTCCTTTTTTATTGAATTAGTATTTTGTTTGTTATGTTAAATTGCTGTATTTTAAATTCATAAACTCATAATTATTTATTAAAGGAATTGCATACAAAAACGGTTCGAAAATTTTATTTCGTTTATGCGTAGGAATTTTTAGTTTTTGAGCGATAGTTTGCATCATTTCAGAAATATTATTTGCATGATTGTAACATGACATTATTGATTTATCTTGATGTAATTAATTTATAATTCAGTTTCTTCTTTTATTTTTGTATTTCCAAGAATGTTTTATCGCCTGACAATCTTTGGTTGTTTAACTTTCCGAAATTTATTATATGATATTGTGAATAATAAATTTTGTAAAGAAACCGAAAAATTTCTTTCTCAAGAAACTTCATAAAAATTAAAGAAAAATGAAATGTTAATATAGAAACGGGATAATATTGTATTTGGAAAATGAAGTTTTTATTGAATCACATATATGAAAATATTCATTCTGAAAGATTTACCCTACAAAAAAAAAACATAACTGAATAACTTTTATAAAGTGATATTGCCCATGGTAGTTTAAATATTCATGTTCTGTAATAAATTTATGATTATTATTTTACATAAATTATTTTTAAGGATTTAAAAACATTTTCTAAAAATTTGGAATGTTTACACCAAGTATTTGCCTCGCTGATTTATTAATCAAGGAACTTTTTTATTCAAATAGAATGCGTTTAGTTTCTGGGTTCTGATTTTGAAGTTCTGTTATGAGTAATAGAATTTTAATTATAAATTATAATTTAATATTTTATTTATTACATTTTAAATAAAAGTTTAATTTTTTTCCGACTAAGAAATATAAACCGATTTTATTCAATCTAGTGTTCCAGAAAGTAAAAATGTTTGAATTGAATAGTAAAGGTAATTCTCCTACAGATTGATACAATTCATCAAAATTAAGAACAAAAATTTTCTTTTAATCTAATATTCTTAAATAAATGTAATTGAAAATATTTGCTTTTTTAATAACATTTTTTAAATTTATAAATGATATAAAATTGTAAAATTACTGAGTATTTGAATTATAAATTGAATTTTCATTATTTATTAAAGCTGGAAAAATTTGCATTTTTAATACAATAACCATTTTTAGTCTATAAAATTAATGGATTTTAATTTTGAAAGATAAGACAATTGAAATTATCTGAGAAAGAAAGATATTCCTATAATATTAATGCATATTCTACGAAATCAAAACAACATGAATGAGATTGAGGTCCGCTTCGTACAGAAAATTCATTCTTCCATTCAACTTCGTTTATTATTTCTGAGACCAGTTTTCAAATACAAATAGATAAATATGATGTCGAAATTTTCTTTTGTGCTGAAATTCAATTGAGTGTTTCAATAATTATCAATTAGTGCGGAAATAAATAAGTATTAAAAGAAACGTGATATATAATATTTATTTGACCTTCAACCACATCCCTTTTCTCTTTTTATTTTTTGATGCAGCATTGCGATTACAAGAAAAAGACGATCGAATAGACAAGGAATAGCTTCATGCTGATGATGTTTCGCACTGCATTGTAACGTATAGCAACTTGGCAATTGAGAAAGAGAGCTTTGTATTCAGTGAAAGCTTTTCACTTGATGAAAAGATAAAAATTAAAAAAAAAAGGATATTCAGATAGCTATAGCATTTTCCAAGAAAGTCAGTGAACTCTAAGTCTTTTTTTTTATTGTTTTGTATCGGTAGTAAAATATTTTCGTTTAAAGAAGATTGGCCTCCAGACCCTCTGAATTAAGACACTGAATTAAGATTCAGTCCTTAACCCTTTCAGGGGCACTATGCCAAAAATGATTTTTTTTTCGAAACAATTATTTAAATCTGATTATATCCTATTACTGAAATGTAATTTACAGTTAAAAAAATTAAGGTCCTTAGGGGGCTGGGGGGTAGGTGACATACTGGGTATGTCACCGCGCATCTAGAACATGTTTTGGAGCGAATTCACAAATATGCAACTCGTAATTAGAAGGTATTTTTATGAAATGAAAGCAGTTTTAGGGATTCATGACGCTTTTTAACATGAATGACGCCAAAATAGGAGCTTTTTGAATTCGAAAATAAAGTTTATCGGAATAAAATGAAGACAAATTACATCATATGAAAACATGCTTCCATCTTGAATTTTTTGTGTGGAAACAGAATACTTTCTAAGACTCGTGCTGCCATCTATTGGCAAGATAAAGACTTAAAAACCGTTAGGAAATTTTATGTAGTTATTTCAACGCGATTTTCTAGTTTTAAAAAAATTGTAAAAAGGTGACATATGGAGTATGTCACCGCCCCTGAAAGGGTTAAAGTGCTCTTTAGTTAATATGGCAGTTAAAGAAATTTGATGCTTTTTATCTCGGTCAAATTCATATAAAATGCTTAGTTTTACATTCTTATAAGACTTTATTATACTATCTGAAGGCGCTGTGTTCATTTTTTAACTTATATTATTGATTTGCCATTCCTTACAACTGCTTACTATTTATACTTTTAATTAATAATATTATATAATGTTAACTTATATCAGGAGGCTTCAACTTTCCCTGGAATTTATCAATGATATAAAGTGATGATAAATTTGGTTTTAAGTATTATCACAAAATAAATATATTTTATATAGAAACCTATACTATTTTAAGTATTATAAAGAAGCGTTCTAAAATTTTAGTTATTTTTAATTCACCTTAAATTTTAGTTCATTCTTCATGGTTTGTAATTCCATGATTAATATGTAATTTAACTTATATTTGAAAGTCATTTCCAATAGTAAGAATAATTTATGAATAAAATAAAAGTCACCTTCTAGTTTTGTGCAATGAATTGTGGATATTTATGCGCATCTTATCATAATCTTAAATAAAAATAATAATTAAGTATCAATCTACACAAGCATGGGTAATAACATAATAACATTCCATCCTAAAATTGAAAATGTTACCAGAAAAGGAATTTGTATATATTTAAAGCCCTTAAGAGAAATAAATGTATTAATATGATTTAGACATTGAAAGCGAATTAATTAATTTTCAAAGGATTATTTAAATTGATTAATTTAGTATTGAATTTAAATCTGAAATTTTGTATGAAGTTTGATTATTTTGCATTAGTAAAAAGAGAACTTTCGAAATTTAAATGTAAATATTCTTTAGTAGTAAAACCCAAAGAATAACATTTCAACTGAGGAAAAGAATATTTAAGTATTTTAGTGATATGATGTGGACATTTGAGTGAGGTGGTGATATGAGATAAAACACATTTAATGAAAACCACTCTTAAAATCTCTTATCTAAAGAGGATTTTTCTTCTATTGTTAATTAATGCAAGCGATTCAAATAGAATTAAAAATTAACCAATATAATTTAAAAAATTATAAATAGATGCAAATGATTCACAATTTTATATCTTTTGTTTATTTTAATTTATATTTAATTCAGATATTTTTGTAATTATTACTACAATTCTGAGCCGATGATAATTTTAATCATCATATATTATTTTGATTGTTATGTTATTGATCCAATAAGTCACCAGGATATGAATGTTGTGATTTCTGGTTTAATATTAAATTAAAGTAAAATTTTATAAATTTAACAAGATGTTGCTTTCAATGAATTCACTGCTCAGTCATTAAATAGTTATTAGCTCTTTCATTCAAATTGGTTAGAGTGTTACACTATTGTGCCTTATGTATTAACAAAATTGTTGGCTGACAAACCATATAAAATTGATTATCTTTTTAGAAATCTTGGTTGTTAAATTAAAAATTCCAAGGAATCCCATGACATCAATTATTCCTCTTCCATGCCGTATCATAATTTCCAAAATCAAATTAAGCAAATACAAACTTGGTAAAAGTAAAAATATATTCAATACAGTGTTATTATTTTCGTATAAATGATTAATCTTAAAAACTGGGAAATATTTTTTACCTGCACTATCACATGATTACCAAAAGTATAAATTCTACACAATTTCTTAGCATTTTTTTATTACTGATGCGATTCATCTCTAACTTATATTTGAAAACAGATATTCATTTTTTGAAGACATCAAAGTAGTATTCAAGAAATATTACGCTCAAAAGCAATATTCTTTGAATATCGTATTCCAAGATCATGGTTATTCTTAAATGTAAATATTGCAACATTTTGAATGTGAGATATAAGAAATTCTGTCTGTCTGGAGCTGTTGATATAGTGAAAGTGCACAGATATATGAGAGATTTCAGAATATCTATAAATATGGGCTATTTTTTCATATAGGCAGAGCTTAAAATAACTTTTCATATTTCGAGGAATCTGTAAATAAAAGCATTGAATGAAATGAAACTGAATTTTATGTTTAGAAAGTGAGACGTTAAGAGAAAAAATTTTATTCAAAAAATCACGAAAATCATCAATACATTATTTTGTGCACAATAAAAGAAACACATCTGCTTTATTCTTTCGTATTCAACTTATGAGGATGCAATGAAAAAATATCGCTTTTTAGTTGTGTTTCATATTACTTTTTTAGTTTAGTTTAGATATAAATGTTTCTTTTTGAAGAAACATTTTGGAATGGATTTTATAATTTTCAACTCCTTATTTTAATTTAGATGACGGGATAATACCTGAGTAGGCACTT
This sequence comes from Argiope trifasciata, assembly GCA_026543055.1. Lineage (NCBI taxonomy): Eukaryota > Metazoa > Arthropoda > Arachnida > Araneae > Araneidae > Argiope > Argiope trifasciata. The sequence continues at coordinate 51,158 of JAPMOQ010045292.1, forward strand.
ATTTTTTACAATAAAAACTAATGAAGAAATTTTATTGGCTAATAAAATAATTGGAAACATTACTTGAAAACGTCCTTACATTTCGATATAGAACTGAATTTCAAATTAATAGAACTTTCAAATTGGCATTTAATGAAAAAAATATTTTTTTTTCTCCCTTCCTCAAAAATATTTCTAATTTTTCGAAATGTCAATTCTTAATATCACGATGAATGTTATAAAGAATATCGTGATTTATAGTAACACAAAATGACAAATGTTGCTGCACTATGAAAAATAGATAACATTAAGGCAAATTCTTTCTTGATTGAGTGAATATATTTTGTAAATATTGCTGAGACATAAAATTGATATTAATTAGTTGCAACAAAAATTCTTTTTCAATATCGATGTTCTTTACTAAAGCATTCCACTCAATATTGGGATATTCTGTCTTGTAGAAAGATCTCGTTTAGATTTTATTTATCTAACATGATACAATAATTTACTGATAAATATAAAATGAGTCATTAGCTGTCATATTTCCTATCACAAATTGTCACATTAGCTGTCACAAATAGTCACATTAACTGTCACAAATAGTAACATTAGCTGTCACAAATAGTCACATTAGCTGTCACAAATAGTCACATTAGCTGTCACAAATAGTCACCTTTCCTTAACTGCCATGCATTTTCTTAATAAAGCAATACACTTTAAACTTTTCAATTTTTACATTCTGCATTGTCTATATTTTCATATAATTTATTTATGATTTGATGATAACCATAATAGCACACTGCAAGTAGGTTTATGTTCTCCGTTGTGATTAGAGATTCATATATTCTTATTATAAACTCTTTTATACAATCATTAGAAATTCTACATTTTTAGTTACATTAGTACTTTTCTTATGGTTTTAATTTTTTAACCTATTGAATAAAAACTCGACAAAATCTGTGAAAGAAAATTTTGGCTTTTTTTACTATATGACGTAGCAATGTACTGAAGTATATATAATTTTATTTTACAGAATTTTATAAGATATAAAAATTTATTTCAAGTTCAAATTTCTGACAGGAGCTTATACTTAGCAAAATGATAAAAAATATTCCACTTACAAACATTTAAATCACAATATATTGCAGCATAATTTTTCTGGCCCATGAAAAATATTTTTATTTAATTTTGCTTTCCACATCAATTTTATTATTACTTCATGGATATAAAAAAAATTTACGACTCACTTTTCCTTTGCTTTAAATATTCCAATAAAAATATCAGAATAACTTTTTTCCTGTCATATTTTTGCTGAAGTGAAAAAAGTAGCCGTCAAAGACTACAAGACATTTTAAATGCCAAGAAATATTTAATCTTTGTTCATACATTAATTGCTGAAAACTTTAATATGTTGAAATTAATATGTGATTCCTTAAGTAAGAAATACTAGAAGAAAACTTTTTTTTTGTTCTATTTTGTATTTTAAAGCGAAATTAGTATAACTTTGATCAAAAAGGTTATTTTTATTTTTCAGGCTTAACAAATAAGTTTTACTTGAATTGAAGGCTTTCTGTTTTAAAACTGTTCAACATTAGTTTCATTTGAGAGTTTAACAATTAAAAAGTGAAATATCTTTATTTTAAACCAGCAATACATTTGGATTATACCAATGTAATTTTAAAAATTTATTATGTAAAATTGAAATTCAATGAAACAAATATATATATATATATATATATATATATAAATATATATACACATATATATACATATATATATATATATATATATATATATATATATATATATATATATATTTGAATTTCAGAGATTAAAAACATTTATTGTAAAACTTCTCATTTATATCGATTAATTTAACCGGTGTAATACATTTATATCGATTGACTTAACATTAATTTCTTGTTGCTCAAGAAAAGTTGAAAAGTATTTCCCATCTTATTTAGCATGTAAACCATTATATTGAATTCCCTTTAGATGCATTGTAAACTTTTATACATTTTTTTTTATTCTATATATAAAAGCAAAATCCTTAACTTGTTATTCATCCTTAAAAAACACTTTGCTGCTTCCAAAATCATTAATTTTTAGATTTCTCCTTTCTCATGCGTTTTAGCTGCTTTTCATTTTTTTCCCTTCCAAGGCTTGAAAGCTTAAGATTGTTTTTTTGTTTGCGAAATGTACATTAAATATAGGCGTAACACCTTGAGCATTGTACCAACATACAAACGAACTAGAATTAATTTTCTAAGTACCAAAAAAAACAATGATATGAGAGTATAATCTCTGGAATTGAAAATTAAACTATAGTTTTGTTGTATTAATACTCTTTCACTTCTGAGAAAAAGATCTATTCTTTATCCAAAGGCTTTGATAATTGCTTCTTTAATAAATTATGAATAAATCAATCGATTTCAAGATTTCACTGAATTATTTATCTCATACTAATGATTTGGTAATGGATTCAATTGATTATTAATGAAAATATTAATATGTTATTAAGTCTTTAAATGCGAGAATTAAATAATAGTTTTAATAAAATTATTCTTAAAAGTTCCCTAAAACAATAACAAATAATTTAAACAATAACAGTTATACACAGGCAGTGACAAATAATACATGCTAAATTGTTGACGGTTGGATGTTGACTGAAAGTGTTTTGTTTGGTCTAGCTAGAATGCACGTGTAGTTGTTACAGTACTGGATAAATATAATACTATGAATTAGTACATATAACAAATAACATATTGTTATTACCAAAAGTTTGATTTAGGTGAAAATTGTTTAATTGTTTTTAATATCTCATATTAGTGGAAAAAAGGTTACATTTTGCTATAGGAATTAAAGAACAACAAGTAATCACGAATTTAAAATGGAAATATGCAAATGATATTACAAGGCAGAATTGACTCTAATACAAATGATTAGTAAGAAGGAATTACTCAATGTATCTATCTCTCTGTTTCCTTAATTTCCAGTTTAATAAAATATTATTAGGGAAACGAAAATAAAATTTTAGACAAAATATGAAGAAATATTAATAAAGGAAGTTAAAATGTGCATGAAACAATTTGTGCAAATGGATCTATAAATTATATTTGATTATAATTTATCCTTTTTCAAAAAAATACCATTTAAATATAGAAAATATCAACGTATAAAATGATTCAAAATTTAGTGCTTATAACCGAAACGTATAAAAAAATATCATTATCAAAACAAACAACATTCTACAAAAGCATTTAGCTGGCAAATTTAAATTCTATATGTCTTAAAAGTTATCATAAGAAATTTTAAGAATCTTAATTGCTGCATTCTGTTGTATAAACTGTTTATTTCAATAATATAGATTCTAAAATTATCTCTATATAAATTTAAAAATAATAAATCAGGAAATATTGGTTATATTTCAATATAAGCTTGTAATTGATTTCACATGTTGTGAGATTTTCAAATCTACAACTGAAAAGTTTTATTAAAAGTAAACGAGTTAAAAGAAGTTCACCTAATTAGTTTCGTTTGTATAAAAATTAAATTAATTTGGCCCTAAGCTTACTCTTTTATAATGTATATTTCTTTTTCACGTACTATCGATAATGCATAATACATTATCTGCACAATAAATAGGACATGAGATTCAGTGAGTTCGAATTTGGGTTAAAAATAATTTTCCCCCTTCCTTTTTTCTTTTCTCTTCTTTTTTTTCCATTTTTATTCTTTTGAAATCGGAATGTTTCTGAGAAAAGGAGTACGGAATTTATTTGAGCAAATGCAATAGTCTTCACTTTGGAAACGCTTTTCAAGGAATTGATTCTCGGAATTCAATGATTTCTTAAGGTTAAATCTGTTTTCTAGTTACATTTGTTGAAATCGTTTCTAGTTTGTTTTAGTAATATATTTTTGACTAATATTAATGAAGGTATGATTCACTCATATGAACAGTTCTCAAAAATATTTTAGTACAAAAATGGCTTTTAAATTTAAAAAAAAATGCTTCCGACATTAAATTTACAATCGTATTTTGCTCTTTTCAAAATAATTTTAAAAAATTAGTTTTCAAATGGATTGTAACAATTCCTACTTTTAGTGCAATGAATTTCATGTGATTTTCTTTGTTTCATTGAAATTTTAATAAAATATAGTTTGCATTATTAAAGCCAAAGTTAAAAAAACTATAATTAATTCAAAAATGGTTTTATTATCTTTTTTTAATTCATTTAATATTTGAATATTATCATAAAGTAATGCAAATGCTTTTAACAGCGGTATTTTTCAATTAAAACTAAATTTATAAAATTCCTGTTGAATGAACGACTTTTCTTTGTTTCTCCTGGAGAATTGGAATTCTTTATTTAAAAAATTCTAGAACCATTTGCATAGCATACAAGAAAAATATAACGTAATATTAGTATTAGCATTTTCAAAGTTGCAAAGATTAGAAGGTTTAACATTTGTTAAACAGTTATTTTTCTTGATTTTCTTTTAGGGGAGACGTTTTTTCAGACACCGGATGGATAATTATTTTACATTTTTTTTATTTGCCCAGTTTTATATATTTATCTTATTTCCTATCACGCGATTTTTCGAACGAAGAAATATTATCGTCAGCACTAATTTTGAGAATTGTTCTTTTTTTCAGTTTCATGACATTTTTTTTCAAACTATGAATGCAATAAGTTAATAAGTTATAGTTTATACAATAATAGTTTAATGAAATAATATTTTAATAAACTTTGAAATATATTTTGAATTTCAAATATGCCTAACTATTTCTATTTGCCTTTTTTATATTTTTCGAATATATTTTGATTTATCTGAATGGCCATTCCATTTATTGAATATTCATCATTTTAAAAACAAAATACGCGCTTTCAACGAATATTCCAAAACAAAGCAATTTTTGAAATATTCGAAGACGATAGCAGATGTATAAGAGAGGAACTAAGAAACAATTGTCAGATATTTGTTAAGGTTTGTTTTATTGGTTTAGAAGCCTCCCTTGAAAATATTGATTTCAATTTTGTCTTACATATGACCGCAGAAACATACATCCACTTTTTTGCAGAAAGTAGTTGAAACTTTCCTGCAACATAATTTCGTTGTGTCAAGTCATTCCGAAATTCAAGTGTTCAATTTATTTCAAGTATTTCAAGAAGTTTCATAGTTTCAATTCGTTATCAAATAGTACGGAAAATCCATTAATATTCAATACGGTTGAAGTATAACAATACAAAATAGAGAAACTATTGGGTTTTTCGATATGTATGCGACACTGGTCACCAACATATTTGTTTAACAATTGAATATTTTTAAACTAAATAGCTATCAAGAAATGATAAAAAAAGCCATATACTTAAGTTTTTTCTTATTTTTATTGAAAATTTTTTTCAAAAAAAATTAGTAAAAGTGTATTATTCTTAGACAATAAATGAACTATTCACAGTTGCTCAAGCCATGTCCTGTAGAAATCACAAGAGTGACAGATATTTAAGCAACTACAAGTTTGCAAGTATAAACTTCGAGAAACATTTGGATAGTAAAGATATTAAATATGCTGTTACATAGAGGATTTTTATGCCATGCTTTGTATCACCTTCGATTCATCAGCAAACTATGAATGCATTCATAAAAATATTGAACAGAAGAAAAATAAAAACTGAAGAAGTGCTAAAACAAAGATGGAGATTTGATATGATGTATTAACAACAAGATGTCCGCTGAAAATTTCCTATCCTCGTTTCATTGATGTCCTGAAACTAGACACAGTTGGAACAACAAAAAGTCCATAGGTTCGGGTTCGAACAAATCGTGGTTTGCAAAAAAATATCATATACCATGACCTTCATTGTTACAATGCTTTTTAAGCTTCAGCAGTTTCATAATAAAAGTAATGAGTACATGAAATGAACAAGATTTAATCTTCAAGAACAATGTTGATATAATGTCTAAAATAATCGGAAACTATTTGATGACAAAAAACCATGTGCACTAAGCCAAATATAAAACATTTAATTGAAACTAAATAATAAGCACTCCATGGGAACTAAGTGATTTACAAGTATAGCTGGTCTGAAATTAGATAAAAATCTGATTCGTTATAATTGCATAAAATATTATCATTTTCAGTTGCTTTTATCTTAAACCTTATATGCTGATGTCACATTGTCAGAAGAAATAACATTTATTTAAATTTACCTGTTATACGTGATGCCAATTGTTTTTGACAAAAGAACGTTTAAGTAATGGTGCCCGTTATATTTCCAATTTGAAATGATGTTTTTTTAGTGCGATCTTATTACTAATTCCAAATATTTTTGTGATACTGAAATCATTTCTTTCCTCTTTAATACATTCATCAAATATTTTTTCTATATATATACTTGATAGATATAGGGAGATAATTTGAATTCTCTCCCTTCATTGTAAAAACATTTGTAAAAAAATATTAATGATTTTTCTATTAATATTAAGATGCATTTCATTCGTGTTAATAAAGAGATCATGAATGTTATGATTTTAAATCCAATAAGAAAATTCTACACATTATTGAAATTATCTAAAAAATTATCACAATGGCATTTAGTTTTGATATTTTTGATCAATAATCCATCTATTTAACAAAAGTTGTTTCACTTCATAGAACTCGTTTAGTCGCCTCAAGTTCCCATGGAAATACGTATTACACCTCGAAAATGTGAAACGGCCACTCGTATTTTTTATGTCCTTCGATTTTTGCTACTACCAGTTTAAGTAGTCATTAACTTCAGATGTTTTTCTCGAAGTTCAGGGAAAAGACAAAAAATTCTAACTAGTACTTTTTTTAGGAACACAAGATCGGCAAAAGTTTCTGACATATAATCCATTGCAAATAAAACTTTCTGAAAATTGTAAATAAATTTTCCCTCAGTGAATTATTTAGCAAATAATTCATACATGAATAAAAAAAAATTTGGGAAACATTAAAAATGAAGACAATTTTAGAATCAAATAAATTTAAAATGAAGGTGAAACCAGTGTTTAAAATGTGAAAATAAATTGCATAAAATTAAAATTTTGTAATTTTAATGTTTGAAGAAAATTTTAGTACAAAAAAGAAAGAAAATTTTAAGAAAAGAAAATTTAAGAAAATAAAGATTTTTTTTTTTGAGTTGCGAATAATTTACATTGTTGAGTTATTTAATAAATCTTGTTTAAGCGCATTTATTGAAAAATATATCATTTCATTTATAAAATAAGAATAATGTAACATTTAATTAAGAGAAGGTTTAGTTGTTGTTGTTTGCTATGAATAATAAAAAAAAATTCAAATGTGTTCAAAAGTCAGAAAGCTTAGTAAAATCAAATAATGCTTTAGAATCGATTTCCTATTTTAAAAGAATTTTTTAAAATTATTTTGCCGAGAGTTTATACGTTCTTAGAATTTTCAATGGTGCATTTCATGTCTCTAATAATAATAAAGATAAAAATATGGGACAGCCGTTCTATAGTTCCTATAGCTGTTACATTTTGCAAGTATATACTTTGGTTGATTAAAATTTGCAATTCGACAAGATTTTTTAAATTTTTTATTTATATTTGTATTTATTAAAACTGGAGCTAAACTTTTTATTTTTCTTCTATTACTTAGGAAAGAAAACGAATACTACACAAAAAGAATATTGCACAGTTTTAAAATATGATAACTTTATTTTTTTAATGATACAAAATTTCAAGTCGTCTAAATTTTCTTTGAATTTTCGCAATATTTTGCTGATATATTTTTCGTCTTAGTAACTAAAAAACTTATCACATTGTCCTGAAGTTCCAATTCCTTTTCTTGTTTCATCAAATATTTAATCCAGTGGTTTTCATCATTGTGAAATACCAGAACCGAATGATTTTATTTAATATCTATATAAGTTACAAGGCAAATATAAAAGTAGAGTTACAATATCAATATTTAGAAATGATTATTAGATATATTTAGATGACCTGAATACGACTTTAATAGCTGTATAAAGAATTGATCATCATTAGAAATGTCCATGTATACATTAAAATATTTATATAATAAATAAGATCATATAAACAATATAACTTTAATGTCAAACAGTTTGGTAGAATCATTCACAATATGTTATGTCTAAACTGTTTATTGAAATAAAGTATAATAAATAGTCTCTGCCTGAAACGACTAGTTTTCTATAAACACATACTTAGCAGAGTTTTGGGAAGTACCTCTAATTATCCTCTGATGTAATTCAAAATTTCATTCTTATATACAGTTTGAAATAGAGATCATGCAGTATCTCACTTCGCGAACTACATTTTCCGCTCACTTGTGACGTTGCCAAATAGTTGAGATAAGAATGACTTTTGTTAAAAATTATATATGACAATAGTTCTGATGGTAATTTCATATGAAAATATCGTCATCTCCTTATTAGCAAATTTGAGATAATATTTTAAAAGCGATAAATCAGGCTGCTAATTTGCTAAAGATTCGAAATTTACTTGGTCATAAAAAGCATTACCCTTTTCGATCAAACCAAATTAAACAATATTTTTGTATAAATTATCAAAACTTCAATTAAAGATAATAAGTCATATTTTTAAATGCATCTGTATTAAGGAATCAGTTTGTAGGATTCCATTTATAATTGACCCTGCCATAATTCAGACTTCTTAACACTCCAGCCAGTTTTTGTTAGCACTCAGATATCGATTATATTTTGTAGTTCTCTTTGAAGTCTGATGATAATGATTTTATGAGCTTTTAATTAAAATAAAAAAGATAAGTTGATAAATTAATAAGTAAATTAATAATAATTAATAAGTAATTAAGTAAATAGATAAAATTATATTTTATTAGGTTTTTTTATATATTTTCAACGAATGAAGAAGAAAAATTTTTGATCATTTTCATTAACACCGGCGATCATATTACATAAGCTCTCATCATCACTTTCTTGTCATCACTTTTTCGTAACTATTATAAGTGATTCACGATATTTTAGTAATTATTATAGTTAATTAATGTATTCTAGATTGAACTTTTTAATTTATATTTAATTTCCTCAGGAAATAATAAAGTATTGCATGAAATAATATCACTAATAGTATTTTTCAAAACTGCTGATGTCTCTAGTAGATTTCATTAATGAAATCGATTTGGAAGCAAACTGGGAAGTAGTTTTTGCAGCTCTGTGTGAAGAATCTAATGCTTTTAAAAATAAATATATTTCAGATATTTAATTATAAAAATGAGAGAAATGGACATCTTGATGGAAAAATTTATTCTTTGAGAGCTCATAACTTCTATTATTAGTTTTACAATAAACATGCAACCACTTTTAATTAGTTTAGTGTCAAAGTATTCAACTTAAAGCATTGAAATATATCGATGATTTAATTCTAGGATCATTTATCAAATTAAACAATTGATTCGATTAATGATTCTAGATTTAAATTAATTATCTATTTCATCTAAAAGTAGAAATGGATAATGAAACTTCACAAAAGGAGCATTAAATTGAAGTAATGTTTTATTGTTAAAAGGAACACGTTGCTTAGTTTTAATTGGTTTAGTTCTAATTAAAGGAAATCGATTTTCAGATTTTTAAGGTTGAAAGCCGAGCTATTTTTAAGAAAATGCACTGCTGTATCGTAAGTGAAACCGAAGAAAAGAGTCTAATTTAATAGAGACAAAAAGTTGTTAAAAACTAAAATTCTCTGAGATAAGATTCAAGAATGACTGTAATTCCTGTGTTAGCAAGCTTTCTAAATTAATATAAATTGTATTTAGTTTTAATTTTCATGAAAAAAATGCACTATACATGACTCAATATATTATGTATAGAAATGTAATAGCAATTCATTAAACTAGCTAAAGAAATTCTATACAATCCATACCTTTATGAAATGAAATAATCATATTGAAAATATGATTATTAAAAGAAAAAAGGATCTACTGCACAAATAAGAATATTTTTGCAATTTTCATTAATTTGTTATCACTTTCACATTTTTAATTGAATTGAAACATGGCTTAAATGCATGTTTGTACTAAAATTAAAATGAATAAATTGAGAAGCATTAAAACTTGGTATATAACTGAATAGATTAATATGAAAGAATTCTTTAAAAAATCAGATATGTAATAAATAGGGTAATAAATCCTAATGTTAACATTCTTTAAATTTTTTAAGGTCTCTGTCTTCGTTTAAAAGGGTTTTTGGTCAAAATTCACACTGCTTTTGTTTTGCTTTATTTTAAAATCTATTTATTTAGGTTTCCAAATTTGTATTTGTTTTAATTATGTCATAAAAAGAAACCAAGTTTTGTGATTTTTTCATTGATAAATATAGCTGATAGCAAAACCGAAATTTGAAGGTTTTTCGCGTTTCATGAAATATACTTCTCCCTGAATTATGATTTATTTTATTATATGCTCTATTAACAAGCCATGTGTATTAAAATACGTTTTTGGTAGTTTTTATGCAAAAAGAATTGCCAATTATGTCTTCTTTTGAAGGTGGTTTATGTTTACAAAGCTGTTTACTATAGGAAAAAGGAAAACATTATTATTTTTTGAAAATCTTGGTTTTTGTGATAAGTTTTATATTCAAAACATGATATATCGAAAATGCATTAATATATAACCTTGAACTGAATAGGTTTTTTAGAGCTGTCTGAATGTTATTTTCAACAACAAATTTGAAATTTTCATTACAGAAATACTCGATTAGCGATATATATATATATATATATATTGAAAATGCACAAATTTCTTAAATTCTAGTTCATTTTCATCACTAGCTGTATGTCTGTTTGTATAAAAAGAATTGGAATGTGTGCAATTGATTTATTTGTAGAATTTTGCTTTTTGATACAATTTTTACTATTTTTTTTACCGAAATTGACACAATTTATGGAATCTAATTTGGAACAGAATTTTTCATTATTTGCTATCACATTGATCCAGGAAATGAACTAAAACGATTTATCAGCTGGATTTTTTAAAAAAAATGTCTCCGCAGGTAGACAGATGACTTAATGCAGCTTTCGCTAATTTGAAATCGAATAAGAGTAAAGTTAAATGTCAGTTATATTTAAATTCGCAATAAATAATTTTTAAACAAAGGTCATTTAATAATATCGAACTTTTGAAATATTTAGAACTCTTATTTCTACAAAGAATTTTAAACGCATTTAATTATTCTAAACATTGCAGTAAGGGGCGTATAATAGAAGCAAACATGAGAAGAATTACATTTATTTCTCACAGCATGCTGCTGCGAAAGCTGTTTTTTTTCCCGGTTCTTGCGGCTTCATTAAACAAACTGTTAATTTTCAATTTCAAGCTTTAATGGAATTCAGTGAATCTGATGAGAGAGATACGCATACCAAAGATAATACTTTCGTTGTGTGTTTTCTTTGTTTTTTTTATTGTTAATTATTAAAAAAAAATAATGTAATAAAATCTAAAACAGCTGACGAGGTATTTTTATGAAAGAATACATTGAACGAAGAATATCTACATCTTTATAAGGGGAGTTAAAACAAAACAAACAAAAAAAAGAAAAAAATCAATTTACAAAAATAAAAGATGTGTTATGACTTTAAAAAAATGCAAACTTACCTAGTGGAGAATTTTGTTGGAACCTCAAGGTTTCGTAGTGAGATTTTTCAGGTATTTATATGTTTGAAATATTCGAAGCATATACACTCACGTTGCCATATCTCTTGAAGAATATAGAATATATTCCTTGTATTTTTATATCTAAATTTCTATTGCAATTTATTTTCCATCGTACCTCTATGGCTTTCTAAAAAATATAAATATTTAAATTAATGTACTGGAAAAAGCGTTTGTTATTTTCTCATCATTCGGCTTATATATTCGTCATTTAATATTATTTTTGATTCCATTGTTTTAATTCCTTTTTAAAAGAAAAAAAATCTTTATAATATATTTACTTATTAAGTTTTACCCCATTATAATTTACTTTTAGCAACTGAAATCTTAATTAATAATAATGTATTTAGAAAATATGAGCAACTTTTTATATTATTAGATAGAATACGCAGCATAGAAAGTTGGAAAATGAAGTGATTTTTCTATAAAAATTTTAGATGAAAAAGAATTAAATTTTTCCATTTTACAGGTTACATACTTTGAAATTTTAAGTGTAGTTGAATTTATTACACGATTTTAGATTTTGATTAGCTGTAGTTTCAGTGCTGAAGAATTCCTCATCTATAAGTTTGTGAAACAGTTTACAGGCGTCCTCGCCATCCCTCAATGGTTTAAAATGGTAATATCCAGCCTAATATTATTCATATGTGGATTATTGATTATATGTTCGTTGCCCTTAATTAAGCTACATATAATATCTTAAAATTAATTAAATGGTACTTGATAATTAAGTAAATGGTGATATAAATGTATTGAAGGAGTATATATGGATATCAAACATAATTCAATAGTTTTCACCAAATCACTGTTTCTGTAAGAGTTATTTCACTGTTTTATTGTCATTTAGATAAGTTCAAAAATTCATTTTTCCAATAACTCTCATGCTAGCTATCAATTCGATCTTATATTAGCTATAAATTCGATAATTATTTTATCACATTTTGCCAACCAAACCTGTCGTTACCAATTAATATATACTGTGGATGGTCCAAAAAAGTTTACAAGGCAAATGAAAAATACTTTCTTAACAATAGACACAGGATATAAAAGATAATCAATGGATATATGTTGCGGGCACTTCTTTACAAAATCGACAAACCTGTTGAAGCATTCATAACACCACTGGACTAATTTTTTAAACCTGTCTTGGTAATAATTAGCTCTGTCGCTATTGAGCCAGTTTTTGGAAATTTTTTGAACACCGTCTGATGTCAACCTCGTTTCGGATAAGTGTTTCTTCATTGAAGGGAAAAGAAAATAGTCTTATGGAGCCAAATTGGGGCTTTATGGAGGTGGCTTCAGCCCTCCCACCTAAACATTTCTAAAAAATCTCTCTACCCGCTTGAAAAAATCGACATTTAGCCACCTGTTTTCTACTCCTTGTATCTCTCCCGTACACTTCAACGAGGCGTCTTGCCATAACTGTCGCTGTTTCAGGTTTCGGTACTAACTCTATCTGCTCGAACGATCGGTCTAAGACAACAATAGAGATGTATTTCCACTCTGGGTAAAAATTTTCCCACACACAATTTCTACTTTCCAAATACTGTCACTTGTAAACTTTTTTCGGTCACCTATGTTAATAATAAATACATTGGCATTCAATGGTATGGAAGCTTCTTAGTCATATGAATTCTGAAAACTTTCTCTATAATAATTGAAATTCTTATAGAAAATAGATTTTTATACATATCATGCAGATGCAATAATAAATACAGAATGTAATATAATTTTAATGTAATTGGATCATTTTCTAAAACATAATTTTATTAAGATATTGTATCAACTAAATTACGGTGTTAATCTTAATACAATGCACTCTTAGTAGACATTTACCCAGTTGTCACAACAGGAAATTCCTCTACAAGCATTTAAATTAAGAGGCTTTAAAATCATCCTCATACAATATTGCATGGGAAACTAATCAATTTAATACTAGAAATCCTTCACACAGGATGTTATTACTATCTGTGCTGAGTAGCATTGTTTAGTGCTCATTTCCCTTTCGAGGTTAACTCATGCCATAATTAATAGCTTAGAACACTTTTGGGGATTACAGTAGGCAGATTTTGAGAGTGGTATATGCAAGATACGATTGGGGAAAGTGTAGAAGAGCCTCTTTAGGAAGGGCGGAAGTTGGCTGTTCCGGACCACAAGTTCTGGGAAGCGGGAAAATCGATGGAAGCATTATCTCTTGTTCTGCGTCTGGGAGTTTCTCTATTTTCGATATGATAATGGTCTAGACAGACCTTTTTTTAATTTTTAATACTGAATGTGTAAAGAAAAAATATTCTAATCGTTTAAATTTTTTAACTCAGGATTTTGAAAGATCTTGTTTCGAACTTTCCTAAATAAACAAGTAATGTGATTTTTTAAACATAAATTCCTATTTAGGTCGACGAATAAATTTTTTTTATTTCAGTTATTTTTTATTAAATAATTATTAAAACAATTAAGTATTGAAAACTTATCGATTATAGCAAGAATTGAACCCACTTTCTTCACTCTCACGTGAAAAATACTGAAATTTTCGCATTAACTGATTCAGATACTGCCTGTTGGTTTCAATTTTCATTTCAAACTCCTAAACCTTTATTTAAAGTATTAAAATCCATTAAATTTAATTGATGAGCTAACACTTGAATAAACTGCATTAACATTAAATGTCATTCCCTACAAGTTTAAAATAGGTATTTAAATATAAGCGAATGAATAAAAAAGTATTTTACTAACGATTGAAAATTTGTATGAGACATATAAATACATATGCAAAAAATATGAACTAATAATTGGAATTGAATAAAACAAATAATAATAGTGCCTATCTGTCTATCTCTTTGACTGGCTGTCAAAACTCTATAAAGAACTATAATTCAGTAGTTATTTGAGCCAAGGGTTAAACCAAATTTGAGCCAATATTTGTGATTTTGTTTTTACATTTAAGATATTCAACTACGTTCGACGGAATTTTTTTTTAAAAACTGAATTTTTTAAATATTCGAAATTATATTTTTTAGATGTATTGTTAATTATAATACAAAATACTACAAATACAAGAAAATTATTTGAAAATATATTTTGAGAAAAAGAAAAATCTGTAGTAAATTTCAATGACATTTAACCAAAACGAATAGTACTCTACTCAAAATTGCAACGCAGCAATCCTTTTTTTCTTTGTACACATGTTATAGAAAACAATAATAAAAGAAATGAACCAAAATCTAAGAAAAACTTTGAGACGCAAAGTAGTTGTGGGTAAAAATATACACCTATACGCATTTTTTTCATAAATTTAAGACTTATTTTTTCTAAAAACACCTATAAATGAAAAAGTACCTACAATAAAAAATTTTGTTCATTTCATTTTCCATATTATTTAATATATTTATAAAATATACTTGCGGAAAATTTTATCTAAATATCTCTATTAGATTCTGAGATATCATGTTAATGGTGAAGAATTTTTATGAAAATTAAAGATTTGAGGAAATTGAAGTTAAAATCAAATTTTAAATGAAAAATACGCACCCCTGTATGATAAGTCTGACCTTCCTTTTCTTAGAAAAGAAAAAATGAATTGAAAACGAAAAAAAGTCTGAACTACAAGAAATTATGTTAATAATAATAAAAATCACCAATGTGGTTGATAACCAGTGTTCTTAACTTAGTCGGATAAAATACATATAAAGAAGCAATTTTTGTATAGAGATGAAACGTATAAACTGAAAAATCAAGAAATGTTATAGAAATTTTAAAAAAACAGCGTTATTTATTTAATATTCTTATACTAGACATTTTAGAAGCTAAGTGATATACAATGACGGAAAAAAATCTCAAAAGGAAGAAAGAATTGTGTTAGGTAAATAAAATTTGGCAGGCATATTTATACATCTGAAAGATGACATCGATTCAGATGTCATATATGTCATATGGCACTAGTAGCGCCACTCAGAATTTGCCGGTTTGCTTTAAGTGCGTGCTGTAAAGTTTGTGTGCTTTATTTATATTTGAAATTTGACGCATTGAGTTGATGTTAGCAAAGGATGTAAGGAGGTGCGACTTAAGACAACTGTTAAAGTCGTATTTTGAATGTTTCCATGGTAGGAAAAAACTATAACACACAATTTTTACTAGTTTACACGCAAACTTTGCTAGAGCTGATCATTTCCTTTAAAGAAACTATATGTGGGCTACCAGGATCTCAGCATTTTTAGCTGTATCCGCTTATAACTTAAAGAATTCTTCTTCATATGCATTTTGCATACATTATCTCAGGAATACAGGAGAGCCATTTTCATTTATATATGATATAAGTTAGCAGTGACCTACTAAGTTGCATATGATATGATGAAAAAAAATATTCATTTTACATTTTTATGTTTGTTTGTGATAACGCAGAACTCCAGGCTGTGAAAAATCAAACATAAAACTGAAAAAGAAATTAGCTTGAAAGAGAAAGCGATAGAATGAAATTAGAAAGTTTAGTGCAAATGGTACCATTAGATTTAAATTATGTCAAAATAATTTTCATGATTTTCGAATTTGGCTCATTTCTTAATCAGTGAAAAAGTGAAATTTCTTCTAGTGGGTCATCAAAGAAAATTTTTAAATTCTCCAGGAAGTAATTGATTGCAGATAAAGAGAAGAAATTGTAGTTTGATCGGTTTTTTTAATGGTAAAGAAGTTTTTGAACGAAAAAGTAAAATGAAATGGCAGTGACTCTAGAATTAGAGCTTAAGATGCAGAAATTTTAGTTTTAAAATTTGTTTAAACTGTTTTGGAGAAACTCCAATTTACATTTTTAAAATTCAGCAAATGAAGCCAAAGATGCAAAAATAATTTATTTAGAAAAAAAAATCGCTTCCTCTATGTGAAGGTATATTCACAAAGAAGATATAGTTAAAGATATAGTTAAATCTATAGTTTGTGATGAAATCAAACACAAATGAATTTCCCTGTGAACTAACTGGCCTCCAAAGGCAGCTATCGAAAAAATATTCTTGTTAGGATGCAAGAATAAAAAATATTAATTTAATATATAGAAATTATATGTGTGAAGGAATTTGCCAGTTATGAAGATATAATTTCATTGTTATTTCAACAATATAGATATAAAAAATTTGTCTAGAGTAAAATAACTTCCTTCTGTATACAGCTTTTATTTTAATCTGTTAGAAGATATGCCTGTCTAGTGTAGGCTGTTATAGTCTCTATATTTTAGAAATAATTAAATACCAGTTATTGTTTTCTTTTATCTTGGATTCTTTCTCATGATAGCCTTTATTTATTTTAAGCACTGTAATCTATAAGCATAATGCTGTGTAACACACACAAAATGATTTACCAATAAAATGGAATTTTAACAAGTAGTGTTTTGCTGTTAGAAAAACAGAGTATTTCCGAACACGGAATATAAAAAGATAAAAAAAGAAAATGTTAGAAACTACTTTTAACTGAAGCTTTGAAGTGAGATTATGATGAATCATAACAAAATTCCTGCCATCATTTCATTAATTTTTACCAAAACTTAGAATAAATATAAAAAGAATATCAAGTTTACGTTATGTTACAGAGAATATTATCCATGCTTAAATTTGTTTGCACATAGTTAAAATAGCAGCTACTTTTCACATTCTATAGAAACCTGGCTAATTTATTTGGCACAAAACCATTAAAAATCAGATTTACTCTTTAGATAGTAAATAGCCTAAATGGTTCGGGATTAATTTACAAATAGCATTGCATACAGTAAGATGAAATTATATATAATATTTGATTTGATGGGCTTGAAAAATCTATATCTTATAATTTTTTTAGAAACATGTTTAATAACCTAAATATTCCAATAATTAAAATTAACAAGTTGTAAATTTAGATATTCCCAAGGATCCAGTTAACTGCGTATCATCAGGATACTGCTATATATTTTTCAAAAGAACGAAGGTAATTCACCAAATAATATGTACTGAAATGTACATGCGAGACGCTTTTCTTGTAATAAAAATATAAGAAATATAGGGAAAAGTCTATAAAGCCAATTATATATAAAAAACAGCAACTGTATTTAAGTGGAATAAAATATTGAGAGAAAAGAATTAATTTATCTTATATGAATTTTATCAATATGAATTGTCCATATTGTGATGATAGAAAAAGCTTGGGATACTGTGCATTATAAGGGGAGCACTTTGATTGAGACACAAATGTTTTTGAACTATAAACAATTCCTTTGTTTAGCGTCTCAGCTGTAGGTAATTTTTGGGCGTAATAAAAGATAATACTTCTATAAATTTTATAACCCTCAAAATTTTTGTTATAAAACGTGAATAAACAATACTTTTAAAAATTCGTTTCATTTCATGAAATTCATAACATTGTACTAAAATTCATTAAAAAAATTATAATTCATAAAAATTTATAAAATTTATGTATTTCAAATTAATTAAAAAAACATTTCATAAAAACAAGCTGAAATCTTTTAAGAAGTAATATGCTTAATCAACAATATTATGTGATGTCACCAGAATTAATTTGGCGGAAGGGATTAAATCTAAAATTTATGAGGTTTGGAAAACACAAAATTAATTCTTTTGCTTGAAATTTTTTTAATTATTCATTTCAATCTGGCATGATCCCAAGAGTGTTGATACGGACTGATATCTCATGGTGATCCGGTTCTTTCAAAAATATTAATGAATATTTCACCAAACATGGAATTTATGTTTTATCCATATATAGAGAGAGAAAGCAATCATAAAAGCATTAAAATAATTAAAACCCATTTCCTGATTCAACAAAAACTAAATCGAAAATAACTGTATCGAAATCAAAATTAAAATTTAATTCTGAATTAAACACTAAAATTTACAAAAATGAAAAGTAAATGAAATAGAACCTATTGATGAAACAAATCAAAATTAATATAATTAATATAATTATGTAAAATAAAGAAAAACTTAGAATAGAAACTAAAAATTATTTCGAATTCAAACAAATTTAAAATTAAAAAAAATCCATTATTATTTATTTGGTGAAGTTTGTAATGTTGCTTTGTTTTTGTGTTTTTTGCTGTTAAAATCGGTAAGTCTCTTTTGGCTTAATTTTCAGGTCATGAGGGGTATATACTTTTGGAAATTGTCCGAGGCCTCTCACAAAAAAAATCCCTTCTTTTGAATCCTTTCCTGAGGGTGACCCTTGAGGAAGTCTTCAGGCCGGAAGGCCGAATTCTTTTTCTATTGGTTTTAGTTTTCCTTCGATTGTTTTCTTTTTCGTTTTGCTTATTTTGTTAATTATATATATATATATATATATATATATATATATCCTAAGAATGTTTATAAAATTTCCATCAATGTCTGTCCTTTTAAATGTCGTTAAGTATATAATGTAATAAAAATTTCCTTAAAATCCTATACGTGCAACATAATATTAGAAGGAAGTAAAGGAATTAAATACATGCATTTAGCATAATATTGTATTTAAGATTGAAATGCAAGGCATATATCAAACTAAAATATATATATGAAATATACATATATATCTTTTAACGAATCTTTATATTGAATTTCCTATTAGTTAGGTGTAGAAGTTTAGATTTTTTGTAATTTGATATTTTACATTTTTCCCCACAATATAATTTCAGTTAATTATTTAATAGGGCACCAATACACGCACTTGTATCTTTCTTATTAATAATTATTATTTATGTTAATTAATAATTTTTTGTCTCATTTATTAACTTTGACATAGACAGTTTGATACATTTTATTTAGATTAAATTTATTTTTGAATATAGTTTTTAAAATAATATAAAAATGCTGTTAAAATTACTAATATATCAAAACTTATGTATTTTTTTCAATTTCTTATCTTTACTTCCTCCTCATTAAATTTATCATTTTCTTTATGTCCAATGAGTTGAAAATTTATAAACGAAGTTAGTTTAAGTCATTATTCGTATTGCTGTTTCTAAATTATCATAAAATATCAAAACTTTTAAATTTCAAATTAATTTATCCATTTTTAATAATGTTTTTAATTTATAGCTTCTTATTCAACTACTTCTGAGTTAACAAGTAAAGATTCATAAATGATGAATGCCAAAGTAGTTCAAAAAGCCAATTTCAATAAAAATGACATTTGATAATAACACTGAATTTATTTATTGATGTCGTTCTTGTTTACTGAATCACGTAATGCGATTCTTCATATAAAATACTTTGCTATTTGAAAATTGCATCAAATAAGGTTAAATAATTCGTACAACATGAAACCATTTCGACTTTTTATACAACTCACTACTTCTTGTTCAATGGCAATAGAAAAAAGCATGTATTCAAGGAAAATTATCTTGTCAGACATTTTGAATGGGGTATATCGAGATAAGTTTGAGTGAGCACGTTTTGCTTGTCATCATAACTTGCCTATGAATACACAAAACGATAAAAAAAATTCTGAATAAAATATTCGGATAAATGGAAAGACGAGTTGGCATTTTCTGTCTTTCTTTCAACGTTATTTAAAAGCAATGTTTGATTTCTAAATTGCTGCCTTCAAAAACTAAATTATATTTACTCGTTATTTCATATATACTTGAAGTTCTGAGGAAAATTTATTTAATAATTATCTTACGCTAACGAATTTAACCTAATTAATTAGGTAGAAATAAAATTGTTGTATATTTTGATAATGATATGTTACAAGGTTGAAGAGAAAAAAATTTTTCTTGGTATTTTTGATTTAAATTGCTTTGGAATTTCATATTTTACATTTTTTTTCACAAAATAATTTGAATTAACTGTTTCATATCATCATTTCAATTAGTTAAAAAATAACAGTTAGTTCATATTTGCCCTTTTAAAATGCTACTAAAATCTAGAAAAAACATTTCATTATCATTATAGTTTGAATTTGAAATTACAGTTGATTAAAAAATTCATCATGAAATCTAGCAATAATAAAGTTTTGAAAGAATATAAAAATACATCATTGTAATGTTTTATAAAATTATCTTTTTTAGTGCATAAAGGGGTCTTACCGAAAAAAGTATGATACATAATGGATAATAATTAAATTAGGATAAATAATTTAGGAATTTAGATTATCAGTTCTATTTCATTATAAATTGCACTGACGAAATAATAATTTAGTCTTATAGATCCCCAAAATTATGATGTAATTTAATTATATTTAACCTAGGTGAATCAAGTACTGAATGTGCAAATAATGAAAATTAGAAATGTTAATTATTCTAAAATTAAAAGTAATTTCATCAAAAAATTTTATAAAATATTCATCAGAATTTATTTGTTATATCAGCCTTAATTCCAATTTTTTATTCATTGTTTTCATATATTTATATAAATTTATTTCGCATATATCAAAAAAAGAATTAAAAAAATTTTTTTAAGCGATTCGATGGTGTTTTTACAAGAAATTAATGTTCGAATTTTTGATTTCCTTGGAGAAAATAAATAGAAAACCTTATCTAGACTATTTATCTTCCACATCCATTACTCATGATTCACTTTCCATAGGACTAATTTATGAATCAAAGTCAACGAATGCTGATAAATGACTCGATATTAACATATACATTTATATTAATGTTACACTTTCCTAAAACTCTACTGAGATTATCAGAAAACAAAGGAATTGCTTCATTTATAAAAACAATGTTTGAAATTTTTCCGATAATCAAAATTTTGAAATTTAACATAGCTTTTGAAATTAATAACAGTTTTTTTTTAAATAATATATTGCTGAATGAAATCAATATCATTGTACGATTTTAGTTAATTAGTATGATTGTATATTTTGTCATTAAATATTTAACATTGCCAAAAATTTACATCAGATAACCTCAAACATCTTGACATATTTTTTATGTAGCGTTTGGGAATACTTTTTAGTAAATGTTTTAATTCTTATTTCAATTTGATTTGAAAGTTATTATGACAAATTGCCTCAATTATTTCCATGCTAAACATGAACCTATTTGAACTAAATTTAAAATATTTTCACATGCGTCTAAAATGTATCTTTTGGTCAAAGAAATCACGCATTTAAAATTAAAAGTAAAGATAATTCACGAAAACATTTTGTATTTTGATAAACTTTGCTCAACAAGTATGTTAACAAATAAGTATATTCACACAACAAGATATATATAAAGTGTTATATGTTATCATTTAAGATATTGCCGAAAAATTCGTAATTCGTTAACTAAATATATTCCTTACAAACATGTTCTATTCTGTGCTATTATATCGCGTTATTTCTCCCATTTTGAATATGCTTCGGAATTATGCGCTGTTTATCATAAAATATTCTACCATCTTGTAATCTTTTTTTAATATTGCGTATCATTATTATTATTAATAATAATTTTATTAATTTTTACTTGATTATTTTATAATATGCAGATTCCCACCTATATGTTTTGTTATCCTTATAGCATTTTTTTATATATGTCACATTTGAATATAATTATAACGAATATGCTTCATTTTGTTATATATAACTCATCTCTTATTATAATGAATATACTTCACTGTTTCTTCATTTATTAGATGTGTCACATTTGTTATTTAATAAAATACTCACCTTTCCTTTATTTGTTATATTTCATTTGCTATTATAAAGAACAAACTTCATTATTTTTCCTTATTTGTTATATCATATTTGTTATTATAATAACTAATATGATGGTATTTGCTTAAGTCAATTTTTTTCTTCATTTACAATTAACTAACTTCATTAATTTCCTTGATTTGCACCCTATTTCACATTTGTCATTATAAAGAAAGCAATTCATTCATTTTTTTGTTACTTATGTCTCACTAGTTATTAAAATAAACATTTTAATTCTTTTTTCTTTTTTTGCCTCTTATATCTTCATCTGTTATTATTATGAATATTACTTCATTCTTTTTCTATATTTGTTACCAATATACATTTATTATATTAATGAACACTTAATTCCTTTTCTTCATTTGTTGCCTATGTCACATCCATTATTATAAGAGATATATTCCATTATTTTTTCTTTATTTTTGTCTGCAACACGTCTGTTATTATAATGGACATGCTTCCTTATTTTTCTACATTTGTCACATATCTAAATTTTTTTTTATGTTTATAAGGGGCCTACTCCATAATTTTATTTTTCATTTGTTTCCTATATCACATTGGTTATATAAGTAATAGCATATTTCCTTATTTTTCTTCAATTGTGACCTATATCACAAATAATATAATGGATGTACTTTCAAATTTTTGTTTCAATTGCTACCTATGTCACATCTGTTATTATAATGGACATACTTCCTTATTTTCTCTTCATTTGTTACCTCTATCCCATCTGTTATTATAACGAACGTATTTCATCATTTACAATAATTATAAGCGCATATCTGAAATCTTCTTTTCAATAGAAGCTGCCTATCAAACTATTTTGATATCTAGGAAGATGAAGCTTCCAAGAAATGCATGCTATAATAATGAAACACTCTTTTTTAGTAGAACGTGGAATACACAGAATGAGTTGCAATCACTTTGCATGATTGATATGAATCAAGGTACAAAGGACTCCTCTTCTTATTTAATCAGTTAAAACTGAATAAGTAGCTAAATAAAAAGTATTGAGAATAACAGATGAAAGCCCCATTAAAGAAAATTTTCAAATCATAGGTTTTACTATCTGTAAGCTATAGAAAACTGAATTTTATTTATAAATTTTTAGCGAGAGAATATATTTCTTTCCTGCTTAAGGAAAACTGAATTTTTCGGAATAAAAAATTAATTACATTCTAGTTTTATTTTCGGTCACGATCGTTTTTTTCCTACCGGTCTTCGATGTTCTATTAAACGGAAAAAAAAGTTTTTTTGTCCCAACATCCACCTGGTGACCAAAGACACACAAACAAAAAAAGAAATACAAAAATAACTGTATTGTAATATTACATAAGTAGATTTCATAGTTAATTTAAGAATATTTTAATAAAATTTAATTTAAAATGCTTTAATTTAAATTTTTGGTTTAGGAAGCATAAATGAATTCATTTATTATAGAACAAAATTTCTGTAAAATAACTGATTAGTATAGTAATTATTTTGGAATTAAGTTCTAATTGATTTAAATAACACAATTTGGAAATTTTTGAATTACCTTTATAATTATATTCTAAATCAATAGTTTGTTTATAAAAACTTTATATTACTTTACTATTTACCTTAAATAATTTACAAACTAATTTAATATCTTAGTTGTTTATTTCCGAATATACTCATAATGATACAATAAAAAAATCAAATAAATGCAATAAATATTAAAGATTATTAAATGCATGAAAGACAGTTTCATATTACCATTTGCTTCTATTTTCATTTTGTTTTGGTCAGATTTATTGAAATCAAGAAAATATCTGTCCCTCGAATGTATTCATAAACACAGCTAATAATAAGTCACAAAGAAGGAACTTTTAGCAAGGGAGGGATCAGAAATGAGCTTTCAATTTCAATACATATAATTTTCATTTTTTAAATAAACATATTTAATATTTTCTAAATTGCATTTTGAGCTTATTTATGAATATACTCCATTGATATTAATCAATATTTATCAATTTGTTTTAATCATTTTTAATGGATGTATATTAAGATATGATATTAAACTTTAAGCAAAAGTATTAGGAAATTTCAAGCATTAAAATGATTATATAATTTTAGTTGATAATCGATTGATTGATAAAATAATTGATTAAATAATAAAATAAATTTTCCCCTTTAAAATTAAACAGTTAAACAAACATAATTATCTAACATAAAGTTATCATTTAAATTTTAGAAAAAAAACTACTATTAAGAATGTTCATGCAAACTTCATTTCAGTATTACACATATAATAACCATTTAAAAATTTGAATCATCCCATTAAAGTTTACCTTTCAAATGTTTAAAATGATCTGATCACTATATATTTATAAATGATAAAATAATTGAAATGGTTTCATATATATTACTCTGCCATATATCTAAACTTTTAATGAGGACCACTTTATCCCATCAAGAAATACCGAGAATTTGAAATACTCCAAGCATTTTATAATATTGGTTTAAAAAATAACGCATTCAACAAAAGAATTTTCGCAGCAAAATTACTGAATAACATGGTAGTAGTTTGGTTTCAAATCTAAGATTAATTTATGTAGCTTGAAATGTTCTTAGAAAACATCTTTTTCACTGAAATTATAAAGAATATCCAGATTTTTATTGTTTTTAGTTGAAATTCTAGAAACAATATCTTTGCCGTGAATGGTGGTGCAATATAATCATTAAAACCCAAATTAAGTCCCTTTTTCTACTTATTCTCTGAGGGAATTACAGCACGTAGCAACTGTATCAGTAAAGTAAAATTTCGCACAGAGAGTGTTTAAGAAAAATTCTAAAAAAGGAAATATAATAATAAAAAAAGCACAACAAAAACGGCAAATAATGTTTATGTTCCCTGAGAACGCTTTAATGAAAAAGAAAGAGAAATAAAAACAAGATCGCCTTCAGAGAAAATTTTCTTTCATGAAACAAGGAATGAACATTTTAGTATTTTTTTCTTAGAAAAAGATATTTTTAAGATGGTGATTGGGCTCTAAATACAAGAAAAAACATCTCAGTAGAATTAATGCCACCTTAAAAAGATTTTTTTAAAATGTGGTTGTTATGGAGTTTCTGTTTTTGTTGCTCCATTTCACTTCAATACGGGCATGTTTTTTTCTTAGAAATTTATGTTTACGTTCTTCATGTGAAACAACAGTAGTTTAAAGGCTATTTTTAAGGCATTTTATCTTAATTTATACTTTTTGGAAGAGTAATCAGCCTTATATTTTTTCTTACAATTGATCTTACTAAACTAGGAAAAAATATGTTGAAGTTAATATATTTTAATGCATTTCGCAAACCTTTTGGTTCTAGTTTGTTTGATAAAATTGATCTCACAGTCTTAAATGTGGAGAATTCCTGCGAAATTCTTTCTGAGAGAATCATTAGTAGATTTTTGTACCGTATTCAATGTTTTTTGTTATAGATTTGTTGTTTGGTATGTGGATAATGGTTAGATACAATAGATCAGTACATTTTAAATTTCACATCGGCTTATTTTGTTCTAAAACTTTCTCCTGATTCTCCAATTATGTATTTTTAAATTAGTAAAAAAAATTCTGGAAGATTCGAAGAACAGATCTTTAACAGCTCAATAATGACGTTTTGATGAAAAATTCATTTTGAAAATTGATCATTTGTGTATAAAAAAATAATTGGTTTTAATCAAAAATTCTTAATTAAAATAAGAAGTAATTATTTATTACAATTTAATCAGAAAAAACATTTTACACACCATTGCATTACAATTCTTTTCACATCTTAACTTCAAATCTAATAATATTCTTTGTGGGTTTTCTTGGACGAAGAACTGTTGAAGGACCGTTGCACCGTTTAAAAACCTAAAATTTATCTTTTTAATAACACCACATTCATTGAGATGTAAATATTTCTTATTTCCAACGTTTTTTACATAAAATTTAATATCAGCATCAATAATTTAAATGAAATTCACCATTTCTTTAAAAATACAAATCCTTTACTTTCTTCCATACTTTGAACTCTGAATAAAGATTCTGCTTATTATCAATTAAGAAATCATGGAAAATCAGAAAGCTTAAACATATTGTCTGAAAAATAATGCATAGTTTGAAATGAACTAAACCATAAAATTTGAAAGCGTATAGCATATTGTATCTGCCGAGAAATTTATTATATGATAGTATATAGATTATTTTTGGATATTTTTGGTTTTCAAAAAAAAAAGTAATATTTTCAGAATTTATGATATATTCTCAAATTGTCGTTCTCAGCGAACTGTCAGAATGTAACATCGAAATTTGATTGTAGCAGTTTTTATTCATTCATTCATGACAATTCATTGCATGACATTTAAGGTATTTTTGATTGATATCACTCTGTATCTCTGAGAATTATTACTATTTATGTGCATATGTTAGACCATTTGATTTTTAACAATCAAACTAGAAACGTATACAATTCGGAGAAAAAAATTGGAGGATTTTAAAAAAAAAACTTTAATCAGAAATTTTATTAATTGAAAATGAAATGAAATTTTGAGAGTTTCTTCACAATGTTTACGAAATTATTGTACTAAAATCCCATTTATATAATTTTAAAATGAAAAAAATTATACAGATACATATCCTTTTACCGAATCTTTTTTTTTCCATTTCAAAATAATTTAAGAAAAGAATATTTTGTTTTAAACTTATATCTAAATAATTATTCAGATAAAATGGAAATAAGACATAACGTGTACTGTCCTGCTCATGTACATGATAAATATTATGTTTTATTAACGTGTTGCCATCTATTATTCACATTTTTAAAAGATTAAATTAACTCTCACTGGAAACTAAAATTAAAGAAAAATAAACTACAGTTTTCCTTAATAAATGAAATAAAAATCAAGCATAATATTTTTAAGACAAAAGATTTCAAGAAAAAGCTATATTTGATCTTCAAAATTATTCAGTATTATTAATGAGCAAGAACATGAAAAAAGAAAAATGTAAGTGAATTAAAAAAATGTTTCAATCAGTAGACGTTCTTCTGAATTATTAATGCAATATTTTTATTCAAATAAACTTTCAATAAAATTAATTGTATATAGAATGAAAAAAAAATGGGGAATAATCCACAAAGATTTTGTGTAAATTATTAAATATACTCTGTCATTCACATAAAATTTAAATGTTATGTCTCTTGTACTTATGTTATTCAATGTGAATGCAATTTCATTAATTGTATTCGTACGAGTTGAAGTTTAATCACTTATATTGCAATTTAAAATTTGAATTCATGGGGAGATGAAAAAATTTACTTAAAGTATTGCATAATAAATGAAACAATGTAAACGTTTTTTTCTTTCTTTTGGAAATTATGAGTTACAGGAGATATCAATATTTATAGCTTATAAATATTTTGTTAAATATATTAAGGTTAATCTACATAAACTATTATAAAAAAAATTAACACTATTTGATAACGATGAAGCCCCTGGTCACTAAATAGGGCTAGTTAAAAATAAAAATATTTTTTCAAGTTGTATGATAAAAAAGGAATGCCATCCTATCTTTACTAGTTTTAATGAAAGCTCGTTACAAGTTTATGTATATTTGTAATCTTCTATATTTTATTACTTAATTCTTTATATTGTACAAATATTCCTTGAAATTAATTCATTTGTTTGTTTTAAATTTTTCAACTCGTTTGAAACGAATATCTACAAGTATTGATAATTTCTTTTATTTCCATTGGGAAAAAGCAAATAACTCGTTATTATTTTTTTCAATGTGTATTAGTGTTTTATGTTTTCTCAGATTTTAACGAATCACAGTGTAACTCTGAAAGAGCGGTTATTGAATGAAAAATATTGACTAATTTAAATTTTCCACAAAAAAGAGGTTTCAAAACTCAATATGTTATCATATTTCATGTTTCAAATAAAAATACATTTGGGAGTTAATTAATATGAAATTCAAAGAGGAGTGAACATTTTAGATGAGTTATGAGTTCCAACTTTTATATTAGAACAAAAAAACACCCATTTTGGTATTCATAAGGAGTTAAAAATTGTCATCTTAAATTTTTTAACTATTAACTCAAGAAATTTTGGTATCCAATTTCTGCAAAAAATATGTACATAATTTTTAATACATTGCTTAAAAAAGGTTAGAAAATTTAGAAACATTAATGTTTAGATTAGTATGAATTTCATACACAACTGTTAATTTCATATTTATTTATAATAAATATATGAAATGTGAGAAGTATATTTTCTAAATTATAATTAGGCTGATTAGAATTAAATCGATTTTATTTATTTTTATAACATATACTGCATTTATTATCTTTACCATTTTATCCTATGCTTTCTATTAAACCCATTTTCCTTTTTTTTCTCATGTTAGAATCACTGATATGAACTGTATATAAATAGCTTCGAGTTGAAGGCAAATATTCATTTTGTTTCAAATTTCTGAGAAAAGCGGAAATGAATTTTTCTACTCTCGACACTATATCAAAATTCTTTAAAAGTTTCCCTATTCCTCTCTTTCAATATAGATATCTTAAAATATGACTATTTTAAAATATCCTGTTAAAAGAAATATGGCATTCAGAATGACATCAACCATAACTACAGATCCTGTTTGGAATTGTAGAAAAAAAACTGTATACGAATGCCTGAAATATAACTCTGCGTTTGTTAAAGAAAATTATCTACGCTGTTATGGCTAAAAAAATTTGTAATTAAGATTTAAGTAAGAAATGCATCTAAATACGTTGATTTTAAATAATTGTCTGGGAAATGACCACCTAAATGCTGAACCTTTCCTAGAAGTTAAATTTCATTTCCTATCACAATCATTAGAAAATTTCTGCATCCGCAAAATAATTCTGACTCTCCACCCGATTGGATAAAATAATGCCTTTAATTGCCACTGCATGACGATTATGCAATATATTTGGTTAAAATTACAAAATATAGTTTGTTAAAATTGAAACTATGAATTTAATGGAATCGATATACTATAAATCACTTTACATGCAAACTGAAATACTTATAGCTTAAGAATTGTAAACAGATCTTATTCCGAAGTTAAAATCTAAAGAAAGCAATTTTTTTAATCTTAATTTCTACATTGTAATAATTATTCTATTAAATACATATTTTGATGGAACAATGCAATTTATTTTATTATTTTCATAACCAAAAACATTATTATAATCTTGCATAAACATTATTGTACTTGCATAGAAAATTACAAAAATTAAATTTGAATATTAAATTTGAAAAACCAGAAAAATAAATTTAACGCAAAAGTAACAAATACATTTTAAAAAGCACTTGTTTGAGCTCATGAAAGTTATGTAAAAACCATTTTTATGAGATATTATATAATCAATAAAAGTCAAAATATTAAAGAAATCAATGGACTAATTTTTAAAAATCTTTTTAGAATTTTTGAGAAATTCAGGAAAGGCTTTTTTATTGTCTAGAAGTATATATGCATAAATTAGGACAAAAAATTATGCATATGCAAATGATTATATGATTTATATAAAAATATGCTATGGCATGAGCAAACGCACATACATTACTAAATGTAATACTGCATAAAAGTTTAAAACAATTGCATAAAATAATATAAATAATATTTAAATAGAAATCAATAAAAAGAATTTATACAATTGAAGGAGAAATCAAATGTGGCGCTACATGGTCCAATAAAAACAGAATATCCCTCAATTTTTATATAAAGAGTAAATAAAAATTCTCAGTTCTTCGTTACTTCTTTTTTTTAACTTTATTTTTTTTTATCTCAAAGCTTATCGACCACTCTATGACTGTGGGATGAGATTATAATATTATGTGGTTTGGCAGACATTAGCGTGGTTTGCATTTCCAGCTAATCTCCTCTGAGCCGCTTCAAATCTGGAACCAAATTTTTTTTAAAGTGTTCTTACATTTTGGAGGAAAGATTTTTGCTGAACGAGACTCAAATTTATTTCTTTTACCCAAATATTATTGAATTTCTTTAGCGCTTAATTCAAAGCATGAGATTAAAATAAAATTGAGTGAAATATTGATTTGATATTTTAAAGTTTTTAAAGTCTAACTACCGAAAATTTATAGACTGGTCATAAATTATAGAAAGGAATTAGAAATTTTCTACTTTATTATTTATATTTAATATATGTTTACAATTGAATAAAAGAAATTTCTCGCCATAAATTCTCAGAATTTATATTTAAAATGGTTCGTTCTTATTCTTTTTGTAAATAATTATAGAATGGGATATTTATTATGAATTACTTCTAATAACTAATACACGATTTCATACCGATCATTCATAAATGCAGAATTATATGCTTAAATTCCTTGCATAATTCCGTACTGATATAAATAGTGAAAAGTTTTACAAACTTTCATCTTTATGGATATGGAATAAATTAAAAACCTTTAAAAATATTAACAGCCGTTGTCAGAATTTTAATTTTACAATTTTTAGTACAGTGTTAGGTGCTTATAAACCAACACAGTAAATTTTCTCATTGCTTTCCAGCTTTTCTTTTATATTTTACTGCTGATGCAATCAAAAAAGTATTGCTAATTCAAAATTCTTGCAAAAGCCATAAAAATGAACCGCCAACAAAATAAAGAAAGCAAATTTTTCCAGACAAAAATTATAATCAAGTGCAGCTCAAAAAATGCTAAATCTTCTTTTGCTGTATTCAGCAAAAATAGGTTTCTTGGTGTTATTTTCTTAGAGTACTTTAAATGATTTTTTCCTGCTCTGATTTAGAATAATCTGCCCAGTAAATCTTTTCTCTCTATCCATTTCTTAACTACCTCATTCAAAAGCATGCAAACTAGGCAAGTTTTCTATAGAACTTATTTTCGATTTTCACTGAAGTAGGAGAAATTTCATGAAATATTCATACTGTTTCATATTTCACTAAGCATTTAACATCTTTTATTAGATGTAGTTTTTGATTCAAAAATACATAAAATGAATGCATTCTTTATAAGCTCGAGAAATATTTTTTAACTTTTCAGAATGTTTTCTGAGATCATATTTAATGTCACATCAATCTAAATTTTTATTTAATATTCATTACAAACTTATTTTAGAATTTTTGTTGTTATCGAAATCTTTTCACAAAGAAACTGATTGAATAAGAGATTAATTTATTTAATTTACGTGACATCAAGATAAAATGTAACAATTGATTTATCATTTATTTATCATTATTAAGTATATCGTTTTAATACTATTTTTAGTACGTCTAGGATAATACTTATGTGATAAAGGAATAGTTTAAATAACTTTAAAATTTTTAAGAAACTGTTTCATGAAATAGTTTAATTTGTTTTCAAAAAGCAAAAACCAAGTAAAATTCTACAAATTCTTCAAAACCGTACCACTTTTGGAATTGAGATTAAATTTGATAATTATATTGATATTATGCACAATATTAGTTTCTATAGATTTTAAATTATTTATAGGATTCCAATTAATTTTATAAATTTGACTCAAGGAAAAGCAATAATTTTTTTTGCAAAAATAGTTATAAAAATATTAAATTCCTAAATGTTAAGATAGCTTTGAAAAAAATAAATGATACTAAGATTTGCATTCAGTGAGGATTTACTCTATAATTGATTTAAATACAAAATCAAGCTTAAATTGAAAAATTATCACATTAATATTATATTATTAGTTCACAAATGTATCAAATTAACATTGTTTTGATTAAATCTACGACAATACCTTTATAGTTAAGGAAGATTCTGAAGAATGTTAGCAGAATAATGTTAGAGTTGTTTAACAGAATATTTTTATTAATATATATGTCAAGCATAACAATTATTTCCATCTATCATTAGTATTGAAATATACATTATTATAACTACTCTGCTCTGAAACCAGTTCGGGGGAATTATTTTTTTTAGAAAAATTTCAATTAAACTTTTCAAGCTTAATGAAGTTTTAATGGTTTCCTAAACAAAATACTTCGAATTTTCTAAGATTTACTATTATATTAATTGCCCCAAGAGCTTGCATTATTGTCTTTTTATCTACATTTGTTAAATTTTATATTGAAAATGATTCAGTTTCAAATAATTTAGTAATTTGATTTATGAGTGGCAGTCTGCAAATAAAAATTACATTTGGAAAGCTATTAGTCAGTATTGAAGTTTTATATTTGCTAAGAAATTTATTTTACATTTTATAATATATGTATTTTTTATATATCTCAGAAATTTATTGAAAAAATAAAATTAATAAAATATTAAAAAACTTTATAAGAATTTAACATTTTTACTACTCATTATTTCATTTTACATTACTGATTATTTCATTATTAAAATTTCATTTACTTCCAGTTTCCTAATTTCACAAAAGTTTCTTACAAAACAGGTAAAACTACCAGTCAAAAATAAAAGTACTTAAAATGAAAAGAATAATTAAAAACTATTTCTCTGTTGCTTATTTTTGAATATAGAATGTATTGTAATGATTAGAGGATTTGAAAATATTACTTAAACAAAAATTTAAATCCAACTAAGTATGTGAATATAAGCCAAAGTTTCTATCTTGTTCATTAACAATGGGAAAATTTACAGGATGGAATCTTTTAAACAATAAAAGTAATTTCGTGTTTTCACTGCAACAACAAAAATATTGTGGTAAGATATTAATTTAAAAATAGATTTTAAAACTAATTAAAAGTGTACAAAATATTTTACAGTTATTATTTTGATACCATTGAAAGAGCATTTTTAAAATTTTGTGTACAAAATACTTTACAGTTATTATTTTGATACCATTGAAAGAGCATTTTAAAAATTTTGAATTGATCTAAAAAGCAATATTTTTTCTTCATTCCATGATGTATATTACATTTTTCTAGGAATATGAATGACTACATGATAGATATATTTCCAATGGTGTCTTTTTAGAATGATAATATGCACATTCTTTTCTTAAAATTAAGGTAAAATCTTAAATGCTTTAAAATAATTCTTTTTAAAATATATCTCAATGATACATTATGGTCATTGATAAAGCTCGTATTTAGCAATTAGAGTTTTCTCAGAATGAATCACAATGTGAATTTTTGTAAGCAAATGAATTAAAATAAATAGTTTTTAATTAAATTTGTTTCAAAAATTCAATCAAGTTCACTAAACGGGCGGCAGAATTATTCAAAATTATATTATGAATTGAAATATTTACTAATAGAAATATTTTTCACTTTTCATTTTTTTCAGTTTTAATATTATTTCTAAAATAATTTCTCAGTTTGGAACTTAATTCATTTAAATAAGAACACCTCTTACGATAATATTATTGGAAAAAACAGGAAATATTTGGCACAGAATATGATTTTTAAATTTTCTGGATACACTCAAGGTGCTGATAATTATATTATATGAAATCTGTTTTACTTCTATTTATAGTTCTATAATATAAAATCTTATTTATTGTTTATTTATTTCATATAAAATATCAACATTTCAAAATAATCCCTATTAAACGGATTGTACAACTTTACAGTCAGAAAACTTTCCCACACCAAAAATTATATAATATTCGCTATATTAAACAAAATGACTTAATGCAAAGTCATTAATTTTCTTATTTACCGTTTTTCATCTGCTTTAGTGGTTATACTTTGTTGCAAAATTAAAATTTTCCAAATCGCTTCTCATTTATTAAGCCAACATTCCAATAGGTAAAGCCTTGAACCTCGTCCAAAATCTCAACCGAATCAGAGATTAATTTCTTAGCCACAATGAGTAAATGACTTCTTTAATGTATATAATCTAGGAATGGATACGATATGCCTCTTTATTCTGATTCCCCTCTTTCCAGATTCAGATAAAAGTAGCTCTTTTAGTTGTAATCAAGCAATTATTTTCATGTTCATCGTCTTTTAAGTATCAAGCATTTTAAATAACTTAAAAATCAAAATATTATTATATCTTATTTTCTCTAAACAATTTGGGCAGCACGGACTGTCTTTAAAAAAGTTCAATATTTTCAAATATAGGATTTCAAAAATGATAAATATATTTTCGATTGTATAACTGATTTGATTCTGAATTAGTTCTATCTCTTGGTTTATTTTTATGTATTTGGTAGCTTTTCCAGAATTTTAACAAAGCAAATTTAGCTTTATAAATTTATAATTTAAAACAAATATTAATAACGTTTAAATATTAAAAAGAAAAAAAAACTAATATATACTCTCATATGTATCATATATTAAGTTATGGAAGCATTCCTGATAAAAATAATCTTTTGATAGGAAAAAATACATCGATACAGTAAAGGTATTTCCGTCATGAGAAATAAAATATTTTCTTGATTTATTGTGGTTATGATCATATTCGGAAAACCATATCAATTCAATTTTTCATCTAAAATGACTATTCTTTCCAAGTATTGTTATAATAGCAATAACTGTGAGAAAAACATAATTTACTACTAGGAGGCCAATTCCTCTATCGTAGCTTTGAACAGTTTGGTATGTATGCGGGTTGAAAAAGAAAATAGAAAACATTTATGAGTAGAGAGAGGAAAAGAGGTTTTTAAAATTACATGAAAAAAATTTAAGAATTTGGAATTGTTTTTATATATATAACATCTGAAATTTTCAACAACAGAATCGTTGAAAAACCTCTAAATTACATCTTTTCTTTTGAGGATCAACTACGTAGCACTTGCTGAAGAATAATCATTGCATATTTAATAACGATCGTGTTAATAAAGCATTAAATGTAGGATCGCGTTAGGGAGTAAGGGGGAAATCAGACAAATGTATGCAAATACAATAAAGCGACATTGTGGTACAAAATTTTAATTAAAAAACAGGATTTGTAGAATGAAAAATCAAAATTTGAAAAGATAGAGAGGGAAAAGAAACAAGACAAATGTAGAAAAATAGCTAAGTCGAAACTGATTTTACCTGAAATAATTTTACATTGCTTTACAGGGCACAAAATACACTGCTTTAAAATGTCGCTAATGTATTCTTGAAAAAGTAATATGAAAAATAATTTCAATTACTACATAGGTGAACAAAGACTTTTTTTAAATTTTAGTTACTTTTTATTAAATCACTATCAAAAAATTATTATTAAATATTATTGGTTTTCCGAAGAACTGAACTCGCATTTTTCACCACACGAAAAATACTGAAATCCAAGCAATAAACCGTTTCAGCTACTGCCTGTTGATTTCAATTTTCGTTAAAAATAACTAAAACTCTATTTAAAGTATTAAATATTAATGAATGAATGGGTATTTGAGAAAAAAAACTGTATCAATGTCAAGTGTCATCCATTACAAGCTAAAAAATATATTTCAACTTGAGTGGATCAATAAAAAGTATTTTATTATTGATTGAAAATTTGAACAAGATATATAAATAAACATATATAGGGAGAGTGTGAACTAATACCAGGAATTGAAAAATACATATAAAAGGTCCAGCAAGAAGATAACAGGAGAGCAGCAATATGCATGTGTAAATATGTAAAATTGAATTTAAAAAATGATACTGAGGAACATTGTAATAAAAAAAGAAATGAAACTAAAGAAAATTCTGTAAGAAAAAATTATCTTTATATACATTTGAAGAAAAGAATCAATATATAAATTAAGCACTAAAATTTTACAAATTATAAAATTAAAAAATACAAAATTAGGAAAATTGGAGAATTTTCACGTTTTTTCTTAGTTTGTATTTGCCTAATGGCATCAATCTTATGTTTCCTCATCTGAACAGTTGTTCATCTCAATATAAGAACTGTACTTTAATAAATAAGTAATGTATTGGCAGTTGAATATACCAAATTTGGATAAAAACCTGTATTGGCTTTTAATACATGGACATTTTCCTCTATTTATATTTTGAGAAAATAGCATTTAAGAAAACTTGAAAACTTGCAAAATGTGCAGATATATACATCATTGAAATAATATCACAAATAATGAATGTTGAAATAAAATTCCTAGATCTCTGAAAAATGAACCTAGAGATAAAAAACAATGGATAAAAATATTTTTTTATATTTATCTTATCGATAAAAATATAATTTATTTTTAAAAAAGGCTATTTTTTCAATGTTCTCTACAATAACGTTGCGTGCGTTTTGATGCTATATGCCAAAGCTATAAAACATATATCTTCTACTTTTAAATTGCTTTCAGATATCAAACCTCAGGCAGAATTCTGTCGAAAATCCTTCAACACCTAAAAGAATAATATAATTTGATTCTATCTTCTAAATTTCTCTGGGGATCCACAATAAAATGAATAATATGTAACAAAACTTTAAGCAGTCAGTATAATCTCTTATATTTACAGAGAAAGCTTTTAATTTACTGAGAAGCTTAGTCTTAGGATAATAAGCTATTATTATATATCATATTGTTTGCTTATTTATTTTGAACATTCAAATAATGTTGAAACAGTCATCTCCTTGGAGTAATGCAGTTAAAATGTTAATGCTTATGAAGAACTTGGTTGATAAAACATATAATATTTAGTACGTTATGCAAATTTTAAAAGCTAAATTTTTGTTAGGAATCTTATTTAGCCTTTTTATTATGATGTTCAAACATATCTAAATCACACTTTGAGCTGTAATCGCATAGAGTAACTTAAAGAAAGGAATGTGGCTATTACCGACAATATCAAAATCTGAGTCTTTATTTACAAGAAGAAAGAATTTATTTACAAGAAAAGGTAAAAGCATTTTTAAGAGCATATTTTTTACCGTTATTTATATAAAACGAGTTTTTGAAAGTTTCCTCTGAGTTTTCTGTTCTTATTGGTTTTTAGCTCAATGCAATCTAACACCCATCTTTTTTCCAGATTTATTTTTCAAAAATGTACCCGGGAGGAAAGGTTAATTTATAAGACAAGACAGTAAGATTAATGTAAGAAGCATTAAAGAACATTTTCAAGAGAAGTCCGATTATTAGAAGTTAGAATTTATTTTCAAACAAATACTAATACATGTGGAACAACAGCATAAGAATATTAAAAATAAAAAAAATCCTCATCTGAAAGCATTCTTGGTTGCAAGGTCTCAGCACTTGAGCCGTCAGATTTCAAGTTCGAGACGAACCATCGTGAAAGGGAATTTGCTGTACGTTAAATCCATCAGGGTCAAATGTCCTCCCGCTGGTGTGGAAAGGGGTGAACCAACTCATGTATCTTCCACATTATCTGACCCCGGTTGAAAATTATGAGGTCAGTTCCCAAACAGATCTTGTGTTGTTTTACAAAGGGCTGTTAATATAACTAAAGTTAGCAAGTAATGACTACTAATCTATTCCGCTTACACATTTTCTTAGTATTTTCTTCTCAATAGTCAACATATTATCCAACCTGAACTCCAAAAGTATAATCTTACTCTGAATAAGGGTATACGATTCCTATTCCAATCTTCAAATTTTTTTCTTCTCCAGATAACTATGAAACTTTGCATTTATCTAATCTAAAAGCCAATTTTTTTTCTTTAAAGATGTTACTAAATCGAGTGTTCACCATTTGTTACAACACAATACATATTGAATAATGAAGTTT
This sequence comes from Argiope trifasciata, assembly GCA_026543055.1. NCBI lineage: Eukaryota > Metazoa > Arthropoda > Arachnida > Araneae > Araneidae > Argiope > Argiope trifasciata. Next base: position 89,064 of record JAPMOQ010045292.1, read on the forward strand.
CTAGTAAATTGTTGCTACTACACTTTTTTAAAGATTAAAAAAAATCGTCATAAATACTCATGCGACACATGATTCAAATTCATGATTATTGAAAAATCAAGTAAGGCTCATTTTCCAACTAAGGCTAAAGTATATTGAAGGTATCACAATCAAATGATATATTCAAGGAGTGAAACAAGATTACCTGCCATAACTTTAAAAACATAAAAATCTTTTATATGTGATCTGAATCAAACTCTTTATGAAAAGAATAGTTGAAATACTACTGCTGAAAATACAGTAATGCTAAATTAAATTGATATTATTATTGATGTGAATTTAATTTATCAGTTTTTTATACTTTTTTACTTAAAAATAATCTAATATGCCATTTCGGTAAATGAGTTACAGTACAAATTCCAAAGTTATATTTGGATGCTATTTCTAAAAAGGAACGTTTTAAATATAAATAGTTTCTAGCAATATTTTATTTCAGAAATAAATAATATCGATCTAAAATGCTACAACTTCTAAAACTTGAGAAAATATAAGTGTTATTTAAAATGATATAAATCGCATTTGAATATAGAAAATAATATTTAATGGCTGGAAAAATTAATTATGGCGAAATAAAATGATAAAAGTTTAATTTAATGAATTAAAATAAGTTTTAAAATTAAATTGAGAGTGTAGCCTTTCAAGTTTGCAATTTCTGCATAATATTTAATTGATAGAGCATTCATCTTACTTTGTTTCATAGATTTTCTAATAGAATCAATTTTAGAAAAGTATAAAGAATTTGTATTCATTAATTATCAAAAGGCTTTTGAAGCTCCATATATAAAATGCTCTATACATGGACAGAATATAAATATTAGGGCATATTAAGAAAATAAATCATATTTATAGATTATATTCTAAAGAAAAGAAAAATAGCGAATAAATCTTTAAATTATTTTTAATAAAACTATGGTAAAATTTAAATTGGTTGACGATTATTTTTTAGCATGAAATATTTCCCTTAATACTCTTACTCATTGTAGAAAGATTACTTTTCAAGTATTCAGTAATCAAAACATAGCTGAATTTATAAAATTTTTATTTGCATTCAAACTTGTATTTCAATCTATTTAATCGTGCCTAAAAGTATTTCGAATAATAGTTTATATTGCTGATTCAGCTTTTTATTAAAAATAAAGAAATTATCATAGCGCTTATGCATTCAAAGATTCGAAAGATGCATTCGCTTTAAAACTTTTACAAGCTCTAGTTGTATTCTATAAGATTTTATATTCATCAATATAATAAATATATACAATATATAAAACAGTTTCAATGAAAAGCTATAATGACAGATACTTTAGTCTTACATTTTGTTTTTTGTATTTTTCTGAAAGAGGATTGCTGTTTTAAAAAAAAACACAGTTCCATTTGAAAAAAACGCAGTGATCTCCAATTTGAAATCCCCTTTTGAAGTAACTGATGAGTAGAATTTAATGATTCCTTTCGGAAATTTTATTACACCAAATATTTGCAGTCAGACCTTGAAATTGTTTGCCAACAAAATCTATTTACTTATTTTACCAATTAGTATGGAATCTGTTTAGAAAGTTAATTTACTTTTCACTTAGTACTTTTAAATTCTTAATTTTGGTTCATTTAGAAATTTTCACTTACCTAAAATAAAAATAATACACCATCATGTAATTAGACAATTAAGGTTATTCCTTACCTTGAAAGATTTAATAAATTAAATGTGCTATAATAAATTAAAAGTTGTTTCAGCATGCAAATATATCGCATGGAGATGTAGTTTTGATACCGTCAATTCGGAGTTTAGTCTCAACAATTGATGAAGAATGTGTCTGTTCAATTTTGTGTCAGAGCTCTAAGAATATCTTTGGACCTTGAGCTACCAGTCTTGGTACTGATATATTACGACATTAATATCATCTTTTTAAGGTAATAATGACATTTTTGAAATTTTAATTATAATTTTTTTCATTAAAAATTAAATATGCCTGTAGAATTTTCTCATATATCTCACAGAAATAGTTTCTGGCAATATGAAGTTCAGTTAATAATGAGTTTATAATCCTAAAAATTATATTTTGTTATTGTTTGCAATTTTACATTTTTTTTTAAACCATCTGCTTCTATAATATATATGACGTGTATTAGGAAAGTAAAAATAATTTATCAATAACAGCTCGTGAAAGTTTCTGTGAGCCCATTAGCAAAGGGGCCCATAACTGTTCCTTTAAATATCGGATATTTTGTCTAGGCTATATTAAAAAGAGAGAGAGAGAGGGAGAGTTGAGCTATGAAAATTTATTTTGCACACTGTGTAGAAGTAGATAATACATTTCTTAATTACATCGTTATTGATATATGTATATCATTACAAACAAGAATTCAAATGTTAATCAATAGAATGTTAAAATATGATTTCAATGAGAGTCAAGATATTCAATACTCCTAATTCAGAAAACTATCACGGCTTCTATTTCTTGGATAGATAATGATTTCTTTTAAAACTAAGGTGATGTAAGTTAAATTCTATTTGAATTTTTTTTAAATCAAATTATTAGCAAGACCAATATCACTATCTGTCAACTTAATATGAAGTCATGCTTCTTTTTTTAATATTTATAAAAAAGTTGAATCGTGAATTATTTAAAATTCGAATATTTTAAATGTCTCTAATGCGTCATTGAAGGGCAAAATACATTTATATAAATTTTACAAATATATTATTTTGTGAAATATCATTTTATCATCTGCAGTTTTACTAAAGATATTTTATAAAACTTTTTTCATCGAATTATTAATAAACTTAAGCCCAAATTTCTACTGAAGATTTAAATTTATTGCAATATTTATTGTATAAAACAAGGAAATTATTTCTTCAATCACAAATAGCATGTTTGTAATTGATATTTTATTTTTATCTCCCATGAAGTTGCTGATAATTTTTTAATAGATATCATAAAAATGTTACTTATTTGCAGGGTTAAATACCTAATGGAATGAAATTTAATAATAAGCTATCATCATACTTATAAAAATTTGTAACAAGTTTGCTTATAAAAATTTATTAAGTTAAATTCGGTTTTTTTTCTTTACTTTCCTAACTTTTATACGATATTAGAGCGTTGTTTGAATCTCTATTAAAAAAACATTATTAATATGAATTACAAGAAATTAGTTAAGCCATCAGAAATAAATTAAAAATATGCTGTAACGATTTCCTTCTCAGCTAAGGTTTCCATTTCCGCCTCTTCGAAGCAAATATAAATTTTATATATTCAAAAGATTAAACTATTATGACCATTTTATTTTCCGCCAAGACCGAGTAAAAAATTACTCAACATATTCCTCAAAGGAACAAGGATTAAGAAACTCCATTTTAAAAAGGAACGATAACAATATTTTTGTCTCCTTGATAAAATATCACAATTCTTGAATTAGTTTCTTATCAAAGTATTGTGATGATTTAAATTTTAATTGAAAAACAGAAATCATAATTTGAATGGTTATTTTCCTTCTGCAGGAATCGAAATTACACAGAGACAAAAAAAATTCTTCTAAGTAAAACATTAGTTTAAGAAACATTTAATGACTAATTTTCTTAAGTTTAACGAATGTTCATGTCCTTAAGGGATTTTATTAAAGATTTTTATTTATATTTATTTTTAAGTAAGATATAATGATTATAATTATTAAAATCCTCTAGTTTGCATAATAATAAATTATATATGTAATTAAGATATAAGTGACGCGTTTTGAACAAAATGTTACTTTTTGATGAATATGGAAACTTTATGAATTAAAGTTGATTTAAACCTTAGCGTTTAAAATTGGAAGCACGAGACGCCATTGAATTTTTTTAAATAAAAATTTGTATTTTATTTTAATATTCTGATTTTAACAAACTGATGTACAAATAAAACTTAAATATTTCGAAGGTATTTTTTTTCAAAAACATTTTTGTTAATTTAATTTAATTTTGAAGAAATCTTTTAATATTTTATCTATTTAACGTTTGTTTATTACAACAGTCGATTTCCAAAATGTCATGTATGTATGCATATGTCTGAGAACATTTAATAAGGATAAAATTTCAATAAAAATTATTTATTGTTTATTGTTATTTTACATCTGTATTATGATATAGGATTTGTTTGTTTTTAACAAAATATAATCTATATAGATTATCTATATTTGAGCATTTTTCTGATGGATTTTTTCAAATCCTTAATACATTAAGACGGCTATTAAAGAAAAGTATTAATTAAAAATTAAATTAACATTTAAAAAAAATTAAATTTGAATTGTAGAATCTGCGAACAAAATCAAAAATATGTTTCTATTTTATTAGCTATTTATATAAGTATTCATACATTTGGAAATTTTTCTACATTTGTGCCAAATATAAATACTTTTATAATAAGAAATAAAAATAATTCAACATTTTTTTTTCCAAATAATTAACTTTATTATTTCCAATATTCAACTTTATACTTTATATGTATTTTCAGCTTCTTATCAAAATGTTGCACATTATTTTCTTTATTTTTAATGAAAATGAAAAGAAAGTCATTAAACCAGAAATATTTAATTATAAAATTAATATAAAGAACACTATTATAAAGAAATGCATATAATTTAATTGAATTCCTAATAATAATACATATTTGAATCTTGATAAAACCTGATGGAATTAGAACAGTTTTAAATATAATAAAAATTGTTCTTGCCTTATAAAATGAGGAAAAAAAGTAGCATTTCTTTACTAAGAGTTTTCTTTAAATTAAATATTCTAATCCAGCTATTATCGATTCCCCTTAAAACTATGCAATTAACTTTTTCTTTAAATAAATATGAGCACTTAAGACTTCCACTTCAGATCAGCACTTGAAATTCAAGATAATTCCTTAATTATAAGAATAATAAGCAGTTCCCGAGCTAAGCCTTATTGCAAACTAGGATGAGGAAATACAAATTAACATAGATCTTGCTTCATAACAGTATTAATTAAGGCAATTTCTTAGTCATGTCTTAACTTCTTCGCCGCTGTGGAAATGGTTCATTAGAGTGCATTTTACGTTCCGAGAAATGACTTTGTTGCATTCCGGGGACTATGATAATTTAGATTCGAAATAAATTGAAATTTCGTAATCTAGTTGTTTTCATCCGGCTCACTTATCATTTATGACATTCTATGGATATTTTTATGTAATGAAATGGGAGAAGAATGAAGCAATTTTTTTAAAGATATTCACCCAAAAACTTCAGAATTGAGTAAGGAGATAAAAATGGAATTTCGATTGTTACCTTATTTTGACTTCGAAATAAATTTAAGGTAAGCAATATGCATACATTGTTAACTGAACTTTTGAATTTCAAAATTTGAAAAGGATTTAATTTAGGCATGCATTTTAATAAAGCTCTTAAATATGTGATATCTTGTCATAGGGGCCTTTTTTATGTAACGCAGCTCATAATAGAAGATGAGAAACTTCCATTATGGTGGTTTATTCACGTCATTCTTGTGAGGACAGAAAAAGTGTGTATGGAAGGGGGATCTGTGCCGATGAGAGCATGTACTTCACGATGAAAGGATTGTACTTATATTACATGTTCTTCTCAATGTTATAGGTCGTTGATGGCTAATAACATTCAACTACACTTCTCGCCAGTATTGCTGTACACGCGATTCAGTCTTTTCAGTTTTTCTGTGAACCTTCTGGCGGGTCGGAGTAGTCCGGTTATAGGTGATAAGTTTTATACAAAACAATCCATTTGTTTTTGAATTCTCTGATTAAAAAAAAAAACATTTTTTATTAGTTAGAAGACCTTCCCGATTGAAAAGTTATCATTTTAGATTTGGTTTTAAAATTGTGAAACCCAAAGCAGGAAATAAAAAAAAACATTCTAAAAGTTTTCAGTGATAAAAATGTTTTATCACATTTATTTTATCTTTACTTATTTGCATTAATTCTGTTTCCACATAATTAGCAGAGAAATGGCTTTTTAAAAAAGAAAAGATGGGGGAAAAAACCTGTTTTTTCATTACAAAATTACACCCCAGAGTAATAGAATTAATTTAGGTTAGTCCAAAGTGAAAAAAAAAATATTCAAAGAAGATTACATGAAAAAATCACACCTAGATACTACATCGGATAAAGCATTTTTACTAAATAACTCGATTTGTGAGAAGAAAAACTGTTTACTTTTCTAAATGTAAAAATGGAATTAAAGACTTTCGTGTGATGATTGTCTCAAAAAGATGCTGTTCCTCTTAAATCAGTTCTAATGAACTGATTTCATAAAAGTTAAAAAGCGCGCCATCTGTCGTTTTTATATGAAAGCGAAGAAAATCCAAATATACAATTAGTATCGAAATTTGGAAGCTAGTAAATATAAAGATTAATCTTTGAAAAGGAAAAAAAAATCTGCAATTTAGAACACAATATTCTTTTAAAAAAAGAAAAAGTACTGTTAAAAATACCATAAAAAAGGTGCTGAATACTTCTTTTTAGGGGAAAATCTTGCCTTTTTCTCTTTTACCTTTGATAATAATCTTAAAATGCTTCCAGTGCGAATAACAGTCATCACAATCCTCATGATTAGAATTTCGCTTTCATATAAATGTTTTAAATATCAGAGTCACTTGCCTACTTGCCTATTAGATATCTGCTTGATTTGTCCCAAAACTTTATTCAAATAGCAGATAAAATACAAATTCTAGCCGAAATTCATCGATTCACAATGAATTATTTAAAAAAGTGACGAAATTATATACAATTAATGCATATTTATATACAATTATTGTATATTTTATAACTGAAAAATGAAAAAAATAATAAATGTATAATTTTGTGCCATTATATTTAGAGTCTTAACAATTACCCTATGCAAATGTAGCATTTAAAAACCATGTTATGTGTGGAAAATATTCTATATCATTTTGTGTAACTTAACATAACAACTCACTTTTATTTCCTAGAGTCCTGGACATGTTACTTCCAAAATATTTGACATTAACGAAAAGTCAACTATTTGCTATAGAAATTTCTTGTAGCGAAAAAAATATTCCAAAATAACGCAATCCTTTCTGATAAGAGGCTGAGCCATAATTACACTGAAATTTACTAAGAAAAAATGCAAAGATTGTTCAAAATAATTCTAAAACCTTGTTGAAAACTGTGACTCCCATATGTATTAGTATAGCACTACATTAAATACGTAACAACCAGTTTCCTGTTCTGTATTGTTACTTATAATCTCAAGAGTATGCGCAAGCGTATATTGTACAGCATTGTAAGCTTAATTTCGTTTCTTCTCTAAAAAGAGAGACAACGGAGTTCCAAAGAGTGTAGATAGTGAGATCCCGTCTGGTTTGGGCATTGGTACTTCGGTGAGGGGTAGCAGTAGGCACCATGTCGAAGGTCATGACAACATGTAACAAACACGTCAAAACAACATCTGTTAGATCGAACTGTAGAAGACCATATGCCCTTTCTCACACTCCTTTTGGTCATGTTCTCTCACACGCAACTAATTGCATTCTAAGGCACAAATACTGTTTCAGTTTAGAATTGGATTATCAAGAGGATAATTCCCCGACTCACCTTAATCAAACTCTTAAATAATGGTTTTGGGAACACGAGGATTCAGCTTCACTCTTTCCGTGGACGGTCCAATAATTGGACATGAACATCTGAGAGCTCCTATGATCCGTTTTGAAAGAAAGAATATGATCCTTTATCTTTCTGCGAGATGGAGTAGTTTGGGTCGGTAATTGGGATTTTGTATCTGAGGGAGGTTACAGCACCCCAATTACCATCATACAGGGCACGTATACATCCGTTTTAATTAGGATTCAAATTATTTTAACTGGAAAAGGTGATTTAACATCTTAGTCCCTGAAAATAATTGATTATTTTGTATTTTTAAAATCAGAACATTTGTATAACAATTTTCCAAAAAAGTAATGAAATAATACAGCTTTTAAACTTGTAGGAGATTTCACGATGTTAATGTTTTTTTTTTCAAATACTACTTTATTAACTATTGAATTTAATTAATGTTTAATACTTTAAATAGAGCTTTAGTAGTTCGTAATGAAACTTGAAATCTACAGGCAATACCTCAATCAGTAAAATACATTACTTGTTTAAATTTTTACAGACTTCATCAGAAATAATTGTTTACTACATTCTGTGTAAATAAAAAACCTTTTGAGGAGTTATTTGAATTGTTATTTTCCTTTTAAAGAAACAATGGCAAACAGTGTCAAAGATGCAGATATTCCTTTTACAGTTAATCATTAAGGATATTGTTAAATAACAAGTAAGGGATTATTTTTCGAAATAAATATTCATTAGAGAAACAAAACACATAAACACCTGAAATTTAAATTGAAATTCTGATAAAAGTTGAAATAGACACAAACTGTAAATGCTATTCAATTCTCAGAGGAGCCATATATTTGAATTTATTTCAATTGGTATTTATTTAAATTCATATTATGGTCATGATACAAAAATGATTTTAATCTTAACATAAAAATGTGAATTTCAAATGTTATTATTTTATCATTTATTTATTAATATAAACTGAGCTCCTCTGTTAAAGGAGAATCAATATTAAGTCATACATTTTATTTAAGCTACGAATGCATGCATGGGATAAAATGGAATTTGAATGGATATTTCATGTTTTCATGATTATTATTTTTTGATTCCTCTGGCAAATTCTTTGAGAGAAATGATTGGTTCAGTAAATTCTAACAATAAAGTCTTTGAAAGATGAAGAAATGAGTTTCTTTTTAGTAAAAAAAAAACACCCAGAAAATGGTTAGATTCAGAAATTACTTGTTTAGTTAAAAATTAGCAAAGACCATACACAATTGAAATACTCATGATTCTCATAACTGCTATAGAAATGTTTGCGATTTATAAAAATTCTGCGTTTTGAAATTAATAAGTTATTAATTAAAGGAGAAATGCAAAAATAGTTTTATTATTTATCACTAAATGAAAAATATAATTGTAATGATTTCCACAAAGGAATCTTAAACGACTTCTTAAGAATTGCTCTTATATACAAAATGTTAACACACTGCAAATTTTTCACATTCTTATTATACTTGGAATACATAAGAGTAAGCAGATCACAATTTAATCAAAGCAGTTTTAATATCCAAACGATTTTAGTTAAAAATAATGAATAATTAGATAAAAAATTTTATTAAAATTGTTTACATTCCTTTACATTCCGTTTTCAAGTAAAGTAAGGGTTGAATTTTTTCTCCTTTATCACTACAATAAATTTTGTTTATTTGCTTAGTAGAAAATTATTTTTAATTTCTTTGCTCTTTTCATTTATATCTTTTAAATGCCAAATTTTTATTTTCATCGTCAGATAAAAATGTAAACTTCTTAACACGAGAAAAAACCTGGAATGAGAAAATTATGCCAAAGGTGGAAACTTGAAAACTTTTTTGATATCACTATAGTATAATTTAGATTAAATATCGCAGACTAGAGATGTTTGAAAACTAAGATATACATAGTATGATTCATACAAAAATATTACCAGAAATCGAATTATCCTCACCATGCTAGAGCGTTCGGAGTGTAGCATCGTGACAACTTAGTCAAACACTAAAATAAATTCAAAACGACTCTCTATGCTAAGGTTCAAAACTGCATATAAAAACTGCATATGCATTTAGAACACCTTATGTTTGGCCAAATGAAACAAATGATTATGGACCATAATTTTAATAACGAGATACCGAATCAAATTTTATTAGTCTCTAACTTTGAAATCTACCACTTTTACTCTCACTCGGATGCAAAGTATACAGTACTGAAAACAGTAACAGATTTGGCTGAAAATTTGATGAAAGCCTGCACTTCAGATTGGAAAACTGTTCAAAATTTTATTTGTTGAGCTTTTCTAGTTTTGTAGACATTTTGTTTATTTAAACTTTGATAATCATACTTGTTGACAAAGGATTTTCTGCGAAATGTGAAATAAATTTTAAAATGAAATGTAATTGGAATAAAATTTTATCCACCTAGTTCAAAACGCTATTGAACTTTCGTATCGTTTGATATCATGTTATAACTTATATATATACTAACAAATATAATACAAAATTTTATTTTGGAAAGTTTAAAATGCGGCCAGTTCTTAAAATATCGATTTCGATCTCTTACAAGATTCCAATATTTTACTGTTGCGCACTGAATATTCAATAAATAAATAAAATAAAAAACATTGGAATATATCCTCATGGAAACCAAGTGTTTATTTTTTTTTGAGACTTTGATAAATGCTGGACGTAGAACGAGATATAATATCTCTATTGATTTTTCCAATTCCCAGAATTTGTGGCCCCTGAAACTGCCCTCTCCTACCTATTTTAGGTAGCGCTTCTTTTCTCCAATTCAGTAACTTTCTGAAAATGCTCTCAAAATCTCTCTGCCATAATCCTCAAAACTATTCTCAGATATTAATTATGGCAAGAGCTAATCTCGACGAGAAATGAATGTTAAATAATTTTAACTCAGCAAATACGTAGTAATTATACCTTAGTCGGATTTACAGTTTTAAATCGATATGTTTCCTACGTAATATCATAAGATAATAATTGTAAACAATGTCTATTTAAATTTTTCATTTGTATCAAATACTATTGCAAATATATGAATGCATGCATATCGGATAAAACTTTTAGAACAGCATCAGAAAACTCCGTTGCTTTACATTCCAATTAAATGAATGAAATCTTTTTGATATTAGTGGTGGGGGTGGATTTATACATGCTTTACAACTCAGTTAAATATTATTTAATGTAACGTCATTTTTAAATTCAAACCTTATTCTTTTATAATATCATAGCTTATAAATTCATAATTTTCAAAAACATTTTTCTTACATGTCATTTTAATTAAATTACCATGTGAAAATTTCTAGTTGTAGAAAACAATTTTGCATAATTCTGCTAAATATATTTTTTCCCTCTCTTTATCTGTCAAACTTTTATAAATATAAAAAAAAATATTTCATAGTATAACTAGTTTCACTAGTAATTGGTTATACTAGTTATGTAGTAATTGTTTACAGTCATATAGTAATTGGTTATGCACAGTGAAGTAATAATTTGTTATACTAATGTCCTTTATCATACTGAAAATTATTTGATGTAGGACACTTATTATACAAATCTTATTGTACACTTAAGCAGACTTTATCTGTTATTTCACGAATTAACTGACTATTCTACGGAGAATCCAAATTGTGCACTTTCTAGGTAAAATATATACAGCATATATGACTTTTTATTATGGCGTAACTCCGTATTTAATTCACATAATATTCGTTATAGTAATAATGGTATCAAATTAATATTTTGAGGAAAAAAAGCATTACTATCGACCCAGTCAAAACTAAAATAACGCAAATCTCTTGTTTATAAGCAACGTATGTTTCCATTAAAGAAAAACATTACCACACTGTCCTTATAAAAATGACCCATGCTCTTTAGCAATAATAGAAAATAAACTTGTTTCTCTAGACTGAAACTCCGTATGTTGAATTAAAATGAACATTTAATTAGAACTTCTGACAAATTCTTTAAAATGATTATGTCTTTTTATTCTTCGGTAGGTAGGGTAGGCATGTAAGGTTAATTGGGAAGAGGGCCTTTATTATTCGTTGGAAAGAAATAAAAATTATTTACGAGTTACAGAGGGGAAAAGAAATTGAATATGGATTATTTGCAAAGTTTGGAATAGCTTTTTGTCTGCAATATCCTTTAATTTTATTTATATCCTTAGACTTAAATTGCTTTATATCAAAATGTAAAAGTTCTCTTCTGATTAGAACTGTCAAACAAATGAAGAAAAATCTCATTCATTGTAAAATATAGAAAAAGCTATAAAACATAGACAGAAAATGGGAAATAATTTCACATTTAAACACATCTGATGTAAGCCACTTTTATCCATAATTGCTATTTCAAATAATATGAATCATTTCTGAACAGCAAATATATTTAAAAGGTTTCAAAAATGTTTTAAATGCCATCATTTTAATTAAACTGAAGAAATCATACCAGAGAAATCAGAATATGAAATAAAATGTTATAATCTTGCTTTACACCAAGCCCCAACAAAGAACATGATAAAGGTTCAAACCAAAACAAAGAGTTGTCCTTGTTTTCAAAACAATAATTTTCAACTAATGATATAAAGAAGATTCAATTTTACATTCTAGTCTCTGGTATCTAAAATAAAATTTTCCTTTTCCGTTCACAACACATAATTCGCTGTAACAACAAAAGAAATCAATGCTATTGAAAAAATAATCAAATAATAACGCAATCCAGTCCAGTTGCTAAAAAGGGAAACTCAGCAAATATTCATGGAACTATTACCAGAATAGTAAAACCAAAACCAGACATCACTTGGATGAAGAACTTCATAGAAGCTTATCTAAATTTTAAGCTGGCGAATGCAATGGTAAAGAAATGAGTTCTTACCGTAACGCTTTCAAGCTTAGTGGTAAAGAAATTAATTTTTCGAGAATGAATTTGTCAGTAGCCTTTGTATACCAAAGCTATTAACTTATATTTAAAAGATAATTTTCTTGCTAAATTCATCAGCGAAAGAATAATTTTGTTCATTTAAAATGTATTTTCTGCTTTTTCCTTTTAAGCTGACGCGCGGGATATTTTCTTGAACATTGCAGATCTTAATATTTCTTATGTTCTTGTGCATGAAGTATGAGAAGAGAAAATATTGTTATCGTCAAAATATACTCGAAATTTTGATTATCTTTCAGAAATCAATGATTTCAAAAAATTCGTTTTTGGAGCTAATGCTATTCCTTTGAGTTCATAATTATTTAAAATGGTTTGACTTATACGGTGACATTTAATAAATGATCATTAGACCAAATTTGTATTTTTCTACCATATTTTGACTAAATTACATGAGTATTCACCCAAGTTAAAATGAACATAATAATAATAAAAAAGTCAAGGATGATATGATGCTCAGCATTATGATCTAAGGTTTGGATCTATATCGAATTTTGCGCCAATTCCTCCACAGGAATTATCATATACATTTGCATGCAGCTATAAGAGGTAGCTAATAAATACAAATATTTAGATTACTGATGTTTTAGGTCTTTTCTTGTAATTATATCAGTCCCTGTCTTGAAAGAAGGCTTTCAAAATATATGTTCGATTTTCTCCATTATATTACAAAGTACACTTATCTCCAAATTAAAGTCATAAATAAGTTTTTCGAAACAATTCTAAACTATCAGTAAAATTAATATAATTTGTGCTTTATGAATTTTTCTGGTAGAGGTAGCATTAGTTTTTTTCCTTATTGATGGACGTAGGCTATATCTTCCATCGAAGCTTTATATTATAAAGGAGATTTATGTTTGTCTAAATGCGTAGGCCATAATCAACAAAACTGTAATTTTAATATCTTATATTATATTTAAAATACTACTTGTGAGAGAAGCAAATATTTCCATATATTGTATAGCTTTAAAGTCATTGAAATGAAACTTATGAATTCATGCACAAAATTTTTTTACGAGTAACACTATTGCAACCTTCGACATAGAAAACGAATTTGTTTAGTTTTGAGGTTTACAGTAATACTAAAATTGGTATTTTTTTTCTTTTGTAAGGTATTTTTTTGCCTGTGGTTTTACGAATATTGAATTTAGGCTGAAACGTAAGGCTGATCATAATAAAATGAGTTCTCATAATCGTTTAGGTGTTTCGTTGAGATGGATGCCCGTTGGCATTCTTTAAGCTAGCAAATCTCAATTATATATTGCTTGATGGTTACAAGAGGCATAGAAAGCGGTATCCACGTCATTGCATACTGTTATTGTATATCAGGTGATTTATTGTCATCAAATGTAGATTTAAATGCATGCACATATTTCATCGCCTTTGTATTTTCCCCTTAGACATTGATATCGATCTTCCTGTGGCCAGTTCGTGTTTCCTGAAATAAGTCATTTATTCGATTCCAACAAAGCATTCTTCTGTTTGACTTCATTAGCAGGGACTTGTTGTGGGAATGGAACGTACATAAAGTGCACACTGAAAAATAATGCCATAAATCATTTTTAGATTTCTCTCAATTCAGAAGAAAATATAGAGCGTTGAATTGTTTCAAAACTTTTAAAAGAAAATTTAAGTAAACCCGAATGTTCAGTATAATTATTTATAAGAATTTTCAATTCTTAATTTTCCTTTCAATTTTTATCGTTTACAATTTTTTAGACTCACAAAGTCCCGTTAAATTAATCATCTTCATTTGAATTAGGTGTGTGAAGAACCTTAGTATCTAGATTATTCTACTCAACGTGAGGCATCCAATGGGAGAAGAAAAAAAAACCCTAAAGTATCATTAGTTCAAAAATGGAAAAAAGGGATTTCTTTTCTTTTCTGTGTGTGTGCACAAATTTGTTGCGATTGCAAAAACATATTTTAGAAATATGCACGATTTAACCTAAAACATTTTCACAGAAAAGACTAAAAAGGTATAATATACATCCATCTATTTCTCCCCAAAAAAATACTGAGCAAGAGTCGTTTGGATTCATCTAAATGATTAATACTCATCTAAGTGGCAAGCTAAGTTCCTTTTTAGTTTTATATATCTTTTGAGAATAAATGAAAACAAAAAAGCAAAATAAAACAAATGGTATTTGATTTGCTGAAATAGCGAAAACAAAATCATTCTTCAAGGCACGTTCTGAAATTTATTGACAATTTTAGATTCGGGGGATGTTTTCGCTTTTTGACTTAGGTAATGACAGAAGAGTCTCTTATTTTATTTCGTGGCAATGTTGTTTATCTGTGTTGAAAGTGTTCTATGATTTATCTCTCTATGTTCCTATAAATGGCGAATATTTATTTAAACTACTACCTGAATATCTTGTTGATAGAAAGACGCTTATTTTGAAGATTTAAAAACATAAGATAGTAAAAAAAATTCAAAGAAATGAAAATCTGAGTTTGTCAAAAGCTTAAATGTGAGATACCTTTTCTAAATCACTACTTAAATTCAAGTGTTTAAAATAGATACAATTTAAAATGAGGTTTCATCGAAACAATTTGATTTTCAAAAAGATTTTACTTAAGTAAGGGAGAAATTTCCCTTAAAAAAGGAATATTTTTTTACGAATATTTTAAATTTTATTGGATTTGGAAGTTCCTATGTTTGTGACTGTCTCTTATTCAGCGATTTTCATCAGTTAGACTTTTCAATTTAAAATAACAGTCCTCCCATAAATTTGCTTCTTCAACTGTATTTTAAATTTTCTTACAAAGATTAAATATAAATCAAAATAACCTATAAGTTATCAGATTGATATTATGTATATAAGTTTTTAATTGCATGAAAAAAATCGGTAGAGATGATTAAAGAAAATTTAGCCTCTTTTAGGCTTAATATATATTTTTTTAATTTTAAGCGCCATATTTTGAATTCAAAGTAACAATTTACATGCCTATTTTCCTTACAAATTTCATTAGTTATCAGCTATTTATTGCGGTAAAAATAATTTCATTCGTTAGGACTTAAAGGTTTTTTTTTTTTGAAACTTTATCATTGAAACGATGAAGAACTTAAATAGAATTACATTTTTGAAAATGAATTATGTGTTGGTTAAAATGGTTAAAATACGTTTAGTCCTTCGTTTTCGCTTTTGAATAGTGTGCTTTATTAAATTAAGCTCATGGGAATAGATGCAGATAATTAATGTGCTGTAAAAAAACTCATTTGTCATCAAGATATCACTTACACCTTTTATGAGGAAAAATTATGTCATTAATTAAATGTTAAAATAATTAACTTCGTGTTTTCAACTACTACCAACAATTAAAAAATGCATTATTAATAAATAAATTATGAAATGGATGCATGAATCCAAATTTAGTTTTTGTTTATAATTAGCACCATAGCAGTGCATTAGAACATGATAAGAAACGCATGGTGAAATATGGAATGATATCATGTCTTTTTGTAAGAAAATTTATAATGTGAATGGAATTAAACAAATTCTAGAATCTATTAACTACAACATGCTAATATCCCAAAAATGAAAAAATCTAATTTAAACACACTTTAAAATTTACCGAAGAATTTACAGACTTTGAATGAATTCAATTTGTGTTTACTTTCATAGTTCATAAAACATAAATGCCCGTTGGTGTGGTGTAAAGGTTTGGAGAAGGGGGTGCCAGTTCAGATGTCGTCCTAATCATCTGATTGTGGTTCAAAATTACGAGGTCTGTCCCAAAATATCCCTAGTGTTGTTTCGAAACAGGACGTTAATATAAATAAACTAAACTGATGGTTTAAAGAAAAAATTTGTAAGTTAATGCTCCTGGAATGTTACTTTCATGTTGTTTTTCCTTATAAGAACTTTAAAGTCTGAAGAAACTTTAAGCGCTTTTGATTCTACATAAGTAAATTTATGAAATATAATGTGCAGTTTAATTAATCACTCATATTTTTCCAACCAACATTCATGTTGCTCTGAGTTTCAATTTCCACAAATATTACGCTCTGCTCAAATTAATTATTTCTTTTATAATGATAAATAACTGAAATCTTCAATACACGAATATTTATCAACAAATAATTATGCTAATTGAATCTTGAAATAAGTGTGGATACAATTCTATTGTTGTATTTTATAGCTAGTGTTCATCATGTGCTTTTTGATAGTAGATTATCGCAAAATTTCCTGATCTAGAAGTTCCGAATGGAAGACATTACAGTTAACCACTATTAAATTTATGGAGTAATTTTTTTCAGATATTTGTTGTTAAAATAGCGCATTAATTATGAATAATAAGCTAATGAATAAAAAAGGTTTATATTCACTTACTATATTAATAAATAATAAATTGAAATAATTTTATTAATAAAAATTAATAAAATAATTATTATGACACTGTTTATTGTATTTATAATTAATAGTAATAAAATTAAACATGGAAGAGAAAAAATCTGAAAAGCAACGTAATAAAAAAGTTGAATGAAAAAATGAAATGAAATCAAAATAATGTAGATGTATATACAGATTTTTATTTCGAAGAGAATAAAAGCTGGTATTTGTTATTAGTGTAATATTTTATTGTATTTGATAAATTTATTCTAAATATTCATTAAGTGTGAAGATAAATTAAATTGCCACATTAAAAGCTCGCTCAACAACTGGAAATTTGTTCTAGCCCCTTTTACAAGTCTTTTCAACAATATTACTAATTAGAAAACCTTAATTGCTTCATTAACATTATTTTCGCCTTTAATTTTGAAACACTGTAGCATGTACATCATAATTTATTATTAAATATACTACCAAATAAATATTTCTAGTAATTATCTTAAACCCAAACTATTTAATATGAAGACAGAAATCATGCAGGCAATTTTCGTTGAATAATTCAGATGTCATGTTTAATTTCAGTTTTGTATGAAAGTAAATTTTAAGTCGGTTGTTTGTTTAAACTAACTACCAGTCTATAAATCTTACTTATAAATATAATATATATTAATCATTTTTATTAAGTTTTTCTGTTTTCCTTGTGAATATCCTGAAATATATTTTTATTTCCTATTTTATTGGAAAATGTATTTTTTTAAAAATGAAAAGTTTATTTGGTTTAAAGGATTTGCGAATATTTTTTATTTGCTAAAAATGACAGATGATAGTCTTCAAACAATAAATGTTTATGAGAGAATAAAGAACGAACAAATAATTATAAAATAATTATTTTTCTTAGTTTATATCAAAGATATAGTGAGATAGAAAGGTTTTAAATGATGTCTCAATAATAAAAAGAATATTTATGTAGCTAAAATGCCTTTTTTGCAATTAAAAATTATATAATGAAAAACTATTACAATTTTTTACAGTAACAAGTATTTTTTAATGAATAGCATTTAGTAAGGACCAATAACAATTCTTTATGGATTGTTATGTTTTTAGAATCTAATATGGAATATGAGATTTAGAAAATTTTCTTATTGTCTACAATTAAAAATAAATAAAGTTAAAAATCGGCATAAGTATCTGCACATAACATTTTTAGATCGTAAGGCAATTCTACATCTATTTGCCAAATATGAACTTCAGAAAAATACAATTATTTCCACACTTCGCATTTGAATATTTTTTAAACAGAACACTTCAAAATTATTACGAGAAATTATTTAATAACGAAACGTGTCTAAAATATTATTTGAAAAAGCAAAAAAGGGACTCTTGGCATATATTTAAATGAAACATAATAATATTAATCAAATACCTGAAAGTATTCAATCAATCTAATTTTTTTTAATTTCAGAATAATGAATCAAATTTAATTTTCAGATCTTAATACTTAATCACATAAAAAAGCTGTGCACCTTTTATTTGCACCGGAAAAGATATGTTTTGGCAAAATGAACAAAATATATCTTTAAATTTCTCTTACTATGTCCATTTATAGGATAATATAAAATCAAAACTAAAATATGAGAGATTTCAGTAAATGCAATTATATGCAACAAAAATTCTTTGAGTTTTCGACTAATTGTTCAAAAGGATATCAGAAGTGAAGATGTTTCATAATCTCGAATTCTATCCCTTCATTTCATATTTAAAATAATATCTGGCAAATTAAATATAAAAGCTCTTTTGAAAAAACCAGAAAGCAGAGGAAATTATTCTTTCTTTTTGAATTTACTGCTTTGGATCTTACTCTTATATATGCTTACTGATGCAGAAAAAAACAAATGTTAGTCAAGGGACAGTATTAAAAAACACCGAGATTAATGATTGATAAAATTTCTTTTCAATTAAAAATATTTATTGAAAAATTAATAAACTGAACTGTTTGATCTCTGAAAGACACCATTTTAAGTAAATTTTATTTCGTATATTGTTTATTAAAAAATGTAACATTTAAGTCAACAAAAATCAAACGATTTTGGAAAACTAGAAAAAAAATCCTATTATTAAATATAAAAAAACATATATTCAGATAATAATATATTCATGATTGAAAATTTACTCTGAAGATTAACTACCATAAATATAATACAAAAACGTAACAGTGAAAAGAAACATATATTTACTTGTGCAATTGTTATTTCAACTTAGGATACAATTATTCCTGAAAATAACATGAAAAGTTACTTAATTCTTTATGTTTAGACAAAATTCTTTGTCAAAGCCTGAAAGTTCTCCATGAATGCAAACAGCATTTCTTGAGATTGCCATGCTTAGAATTATTTTCATTGCCAAATTATTTTATATATCACTCGCACGAAACAATTTAACTATTCTATTACTGGTTGCTTTATCTTTAACGCCTTTATGAAATTTCAGACTGAAAAAAAAAAAAGACTGAATTTGAAATTACAAGAAACAATTTTTTTTTCTCCTCTGTTCCGGAAACGCTATATGATAATTTACTCTTCTTGTCTAAAGGAATAAGGATTCGGAACTCATTATGATAGCAGCTTTGGAAAACAGTTTCAGCTGTTCTGGATTAGTTTCAGAATTTTGTTATGTTAGCTATACGGAAAGTAATTTCAACTTTTTATTATCAGAATTATTTATTTCACAAAGATTCGTTATTTGTTGCAGAATATTTCCCGCTTTTGATATCGTTTTTAATTAACACATTAAAGGCGGCAGTCGTAGTACTACAATTTGATCCACGTATAAACTATAAATACGTCTATTTTGTACTTATAATTCAAATTCGTTTGCATTAAAAATATATATTATTGGCCTTTTAGATAACAACAAAATAATAATATCAGTTATTGTATAAAAATAATAATAATATTTCCATTCACTCAATATAAAACTTGATATTGAATTTTCAAAAAGTAAATTTTAAACTCTTCCAAAGTAATATGACGGAATTTTTTTTCAATGGTGGAAATCTATTTTGTCATAATGTCTATATTTATAACTTTCCATCATGCCTTATTGACTATCTTTTATCATTTGGATCTATTTAAGGTAGACAATCATACAAACTAGCAATGGATAATCCTTAAATTTTATTTCACTCGATTTAATTAAGATATTTTGGAAACATTATTAAAATAAAGGTTACCTTATTGCATGAATATACATTTCCGTTTATAGAGTTTCGAGTGCACGTATATATAGGGGGTAGTAAATGATTAGAATTATAAATCTCCATCTTATTATGTGGATAAAATATGAAACTGGAATAGAATGAAAAATCGGTTGTGAGAATTTTTTTCTAAGAGAGATGAGATGAA
Organism: Argiope trifasciata; assembly: GCA_026543055.1. Taxonomy (NCBI): domain Eukaryota; kingdom Metazoa; phylum Arthropoda; class Arachnida; order Araneae; family Araneidae; genus Argiope; species Argiope trifasciata. Next base: position 109,403 of record JAPMOQ010045292.1, read on the forward strand.
TAGCAATATAAATAAGAAAAGTTAGTATTTCACTTATTTATTTGCCGAAATTAAAATTGTTGGACTGATAAAAGTAGAGATGTGACAAAATGGAAATTTTATTTATCGTAATAATGAATCTGATTAAATGAAATCCTTTATAGGTTTAGATTTTCTTAAAATTACCGAAAATAGTAAAATATTTTTTTTATTATTTTCAGTTGTAACAAATGCCAAAATTAGCGTTGTGAATGGAAAAAAACAAATTAAGTATGTCGATAAAAATTGCAACTAAAAGAAAAGTTATGAATATTAATAAAAATAAAAATCGCAAGAAAACATAATAATTACAATAATTTTATAATAATTACTGTTCCTTTGTTTTAAAGATGTAAATATTTTGCAGTTAGTTAAGAAAAGAGTTTCATTGATTTTTTTTGTTTATCAAATAAAATGAGAAATAAAAATATTTAAAACAGTAGAAAACAGGATGAATATTTTTTTCTAACAATTTACATCACTCTATTATATTACAAGAGGACAGACAAGGATATTACCGTCAAAGATATCACCAATATGGATAGGACCTCAGATATGAAGATGAAAATTTCCCAACATGATATTTCGTTCTCTCTATTTGGATGGGTACAAAATTAGGATGGAATCAGCTGTCCTCTATTAATGATGGAGTGTCCTGTACCATAGAACTTAACCTTAATTTCCGCCAATCATATCCCATCGGCCTGCTTTCTCAAACTTAATCCATGTGCCTCAGGGAGGACTAAGTTAATTTCAATGCGTAAATATCAAAGCGATTCTTTTGTATTTTGTCATTGTATAAATATCAAAGCGATTCTTTTTCATTTTGTCATTGTGTAAAATCAAGGGGATTCTTTTGTATTATGCGTTAAACCAAAGCGATTCTTTTTATTTTTGATGAATTCTTCCTCAATCATTATCAGAGTGGGTTCTCCTAGAAAGTTTGACCATATACACAACTTTATACAGAAAATGAATGCTCGATATGTTTAGATGAAATTATTTATCTTCTAAGAAGGTTATTTGTACATTATCCGTTTTCTTTAGTTTAGTTACTAAAAGTTTAGTTATTTTCTTTCGTTTAGTCTCAGAGCAATCATACTATTATTTCTTTCTATTTCAACAATTACTTTTCTTTTTCTGTTGCTTAAAATAGTTTAAAACAGCATTTGCATGAAGCTTCCAATTATCTTTTTGATCATTACTTGCTTGAATGTAGCAGCAGTAGAATTAAAAGATATTTAATTTAACATTCAATGATCGCCATTTTCTTCAGTATTTTTGAGGCGCATTATGATAACTTGTTTTATTCCGACCAAGGGCGATAATGACTCAAAAACACATTAAGATTTCTGTCGAAATAAAAGAATATCTTGAATTATATCAGTCTGACTGAATAAATTTGAGACTTTTTTTTCTAGGTGTAGAACTGAAATCGATATCAAATTTATAGTTATCTTTTCGCACAAAGTCGTAAAACGTTTACTAATTATTTTCTGTTTTTGTTTTAGTAGTAGCTGCATTTGCGCTCACTAAATACAACAATAAGTTTTTCAATTTTTTAATTTTTATCTTGTTCGAAAAGGAAATAGTTTTGGGTTCTGTTTCCGTAATTAGTTTCGTTTCCTATTTTATTGCTAATTTATGTGCTTCATCTGTATTTTAGTAGTAGCTGCGTTCACACTCACTAATACAATGATAGTTTGTTTTTAATTTTTTAAACTTTTTTAATTTTTACTTTTTTAAATTTTAATTTTGTTTGAATTTTAATAAATTTTAGTTCCGTTCTTGCAATTAGTTTCGATTCCTTTCCTATATTATTCTAATTTAGGTTGGCTTCATAAATAGGTATTATTTCATTTGGCATTTAGGCTTGTTTACTTTTTGTAGTTTGATTCAGAATGAAATTTTAACTTCTATTTCGATATAATACATTCGTTTCCAAGGAAATTTTTTAGTTTCGGTTTCCGAAATAATTTATTTTTTAAGGAATTTAGGAAAAAAATTTAAAGTATTTAATACTTTTATGGTTTTTTGGCAAATTTAGGTTGAAACGGTAGAGTATCATTTTATAATACCATTGTTGCAAAATTTAAATGCTGAAATTATATCAACGAATATTAGTATAATTAATATGAAATACCTAGGAATACAAATGCAAGAGATTTCAAATGCATTTGACTTTTTTGACAAACATAATCTTGATACATGCATTTGTTTTCTTGCTTTTATGTATCAAAATATTGTAAATATTTTCATTCCGTGTTAGACTGTAGCAAAATATCAAAAGATCATTTTTATTCTATCGAAGTTAAAAAGTATGAAGATTCAAAACAAAGAATAAAAAAGAAAAAAAAAAAAGAATTTAGAAATCTAACTTTGACACTTAATACCAAAACAGAAAGATATATTCAGTTTTTTGCAATATGCTGGTGTTATCTCAGAAGGAAAACGTTATTTATTTTAAATAATTTATGATAAGAATGCAAAAGACTATTGATAGAAACGTAAAGTTAATATTTCAATTAACAATGTCATTGATACAGGTATTTGCTCTCTTACTTTTTTAAAACATAATGATTTAGATTATTCATGCGATAGTTTCAAAAATAATGTTGGTTGATTCATGTAGAACTTAAATATGTTATACTCCTAAAAAAATGGAAAATTAATGAAGTCAAATTTTTAAAATGTCAAGTGTTTTATTTTCATATCGCTTAAAATTGGTATTATGTTTTTTTAATTGATATCTTTATTTGTTAGTTTAAAAAAAATCAATTTATATTGTTAAATATTTAGTGACTTTAAACTGAGATCAAATTCAGCAACATGTTTTTATCACCCACAGAACAATTTATAGCTAGTTTTTTACAATAGAAGCATTTAATGTATTAAATATCTTTTTTTTAAAAATTTCCTTACTGTTATTATGAAAAGAATATTTTTATTACTTTCAATATTCATTGGAAACATTTTATTCCTTCGCTGGACTATCCTTTGTTTGAAAATGTTTCTCGCAAATATTTTTGTTTGCTATAAAAATGGAAATTCATTTTTCAAAACAAAAAAGTTAAACACTAAACAGAATATTGTGAACACTACTATAACGATATGCAAATAATTTATTTCAATTCTTTATAATAATACATATTTCACCTTTGATCAAACATGTGGTAATTAGAATTGCTTTAAATGCAATAAAAATAGTTTCGCTTTATCGAAAGAAAAAAAAATCAGTCCCCATTCTTTTACTTAGAATACCTTTTAAATTTAAAATTCGAACCAAGTCATTATCGATTCCCCTTAAAACTATGCAATTAACTTTCCCGTTAGATAAATATGTGCACTTAAAACTTCCAGTCCAAATTCGAGTGAATTCCTTAATTATAAGAATAATACGCAGTTCCCTAGTTAAGCCGTATTGCAAACACGGATGAGGAAATACAAATTAACATCGATCTTGCTTTATAACAGTATTAATTAAGGCAATTTCCAAGTCATGTGTTAAGTTATTCGCCGCTGTGAAAATGGTTCATCAGAGTGCATTATGCATTCCGAGAAATGACTTTGTTGCATTGCAGGGAATGCGATAAATGCAGATTCGAGATAAATTGAACTTTCATAATCTAGTTAAGTTTTCAATTTGCGCATTTATCATTCAAGATATTCTATGAATAGTGAATATTATTTAATTAATGAAATAAGAGAAGAAAAAATAATTTTTTTCAAGTCTTTCATCATGTTATTTCAGAGCTGATTAAGCAGATATGAGATAATGTTTTATTTCTGTATTGTTTTAATTTCGAATTAAAATTATGTTCTAGATATACTGTTGTCCACTCTTTTGAATTTCGAAATTAAGAAGGGTTTGACTTAGACACGCATTTTATCATAATTCATAAATATTTGAATTATGATAATCTAAGAATATATCTTTTCATATATGTCTTTTAAGAATGGTTTGACTTAGACATGCATTTTATCATAGTTCATAAATATTTGAATTATGACAATCTAATAATATATATTTTCATATATGTCTTTTTTATTCAACATAGTTCATTTGAAAATACTTTTCCTGATTGAAAATACACATGTTTTTAGTAGTTCTACTAGCAGACCAGTTAATGAAATATAATTAAAGGAAATGAATGAGTAGATATGAGTTGATTTTTCAGTTCCTGCTTTTTTTAATTAAAAAAATGGAAAGAAGTTTAAGGTTTAGATTTATTGTTTTTGTATTTTTCTATACTTAGTTCTATTTTAAAGATGGTTTAAGTTAGATACATATTTTATTTTATTCCTAAAAATTTTATTCCTTTATATAGAAGTCATATTTTATAAATAACAGTGTCCATTTCATTTATCCTTTTTCTGCTTTAAAATAAAGATATTTTTATTAGCTTTACTATCATTTGAATTGAAGAAATATAGTATTAACATGTTCGAAACGATTTTAAAATTGTTGAATTTAGTGAGATACACTTTCTATGATGTACCCCACTTAAAAATTCCACACTGCACCAAAGGGAGAACTTTTGGCTCATGACATCGAATCTAGCGTGAACTAGTTCAGACAACGGACATTTAGAAGAATAATTTTTCCAGTTGGAGTTTCCCAATTCGAACAAATAGGCCATAGCCGCTCCTATTTGCTGACTGTAAAAGAATGAATTGTACTAACGATGGACATGCTAAATATTCCATTGCTTCAAAGCCGTTTACAATTTTGGGTTATTTCAAGAAACTGTGACTAATTAATGAACCCAGATTAAAGTAAAGTTCTAACTGTAAAACGCTAGGGATTTGTAAAAAAAGTATAAGTATGTTGATCATAATTTCTCTTTACAATTATTTTTCGTGAGTTTTTCTCCCTGTCCAAAAATAATAAGGTATATACAAAAAAACAACATAACATTTATGGATTAGGACATAATTCCATCCTCTGCTATTTGATTTTTTTTAAATTTCAAATTCACCTTCGGTGATTAGCTATTTGTTCCTATTTATATTCATGTTACTAGCTGATTGTTCCCCATTTTGCTTAAAATAATCGTCAAAGTCTAAAACTTTATTGCACTTCTTAACTACCAAGTAGATTTCAACAATTGCTACTTCATATGATAAATAAAGACGCTTATATGTATATGTCATCTACCGTTCACAACTCTCCCGTCATTTGCATACAAGACATGTAAAACTCACTTAAACTTATGGACTTATAAACTTATTTTACTCATAAAAGCGATATATTGACAGAGTTCTTTAATTATACTTATTAAATAACATATCTAATACACCTACTTAGCTATCTTTTCATAATTACTACATAAATTACTAAGAATCGTACCCTCTTCGCCTCTATATTCAAGTGTTTGTATTGTAGTGAAAGTTTTATATGCCAGATAACACCCTCATGGCCGAGTAACCATTTCGATTTTGTGGTCATGCCAACCCAAAGGCTGGAAGTTCGGTGTCTCGAAAATCGCTATGGAGATTGGATTAATCCTTAACTACAACAACGCACCAATCTGAATTATTTATCCTTAACTACAACAACGACGCCAATCTGTATGATTTTAGACATTTAAACGAACCAATGTATTCTCTTACATCAAGAGTATAAGTAATCAATTAAAAAATATGTCAGAAGTCCATAAAACTAAAGTGTACAGCATTTTTCAAAATTGAAATGTAAGGAATAGGTAATGATAGATTTGGATTTTATGAGTTTTCTAAGTTGAATGTTCAATTTCTAAAAATAATGTCTGTCATTGAAAATCAGTTTGATAGTTGTGGCTAGAGAATTCAGTCCAGGGATTTTCTGCTAAAAATGCACAATGTTGTAATACTTTCTATCTTTCCTGAATTGGGAATGTATTCTGAAGATCATTCATGGTGTATTTATATATATCATGAGCTTGTATATGAGACATTAGCATCGTATATATCTATGTTTCCTGAGCACCAATATCCGACGTTAACATTCCTTAAATAACTATTCTTAATATTTAGTAGACTTTTTATGTAGTCTAGAAATCCCAAAACCAATAATATTTAATTAAGAACTATAATAATATAAATGGAAAAGTGTATGTAAAATTTTTAAAGTCTTCAGAAGTAGAAATATTTGATTACATTAATTCTATTTTTACTTATTTACATTAATCCTGTCTCCGCAAAGTTAAGCAGAGAAACGGCTTTTTTTAAAGAGGAAATTATGTAGTAAAAATATTTAGTCTTAAATAATTACGCCTCAGCATAATGGAATTAATTAAGTGAATTCAAAGTGAAAAAAGAAGAAAATGTAATCTAAGAATACGATTCATTAAAAAAATTTACAAGATACCATTTCGGATAACACATCTTGTTAAATAACAAGATTTATGGTGAGAAAAACTGTTTACTTTCGAAAATCTGAAAATGCAATTAAAGCCTATTCCGTGTGATGGTTACCTTGAAAAAGAAGCTATTTCTTTTAAATCAACTTGATTTTCAAAAAGCTAGAAAGCACGCCATGTATTTTTTTAGTGGAAGTAGAGTAAATCCAATTATACAATTAGAAGCTAAGTTTCAAATTTAGCAAATGTAAAGGATAATTTTTGAAAAGAAAGAAAAAAATATTGTCCTAACTAGAACACAATATTTTCCTTGAAATAGAAATCATTGACCCAAAAAAAAGTATTTTCAAAAAAAGATATTGAATTCCTTACTTTTAGGAAAAATTCTTGTCCTCTTTTACCTCTAAAAATGTTAAAATACTTCCATTGAATGCGAATAACATTCTTTACAATCTTCATACTTAGAACTTCTTTTTCGTTTAAATGTTTTAAACATTAGCTGCATGAGGACCCACTTTGTCTATTAGATCTCTGCCTGATTTGTCTACTGTGCTACATTCAAATAGCAGAAAAAAAAGAGATTGAAACTGAAAATCCTTCATTAGCAATGAATTATTATTGAAGAAGTTTTAAGAATCAAAGAAATTATATCCTATCATTTCTATACGTTTAATACCTGAAAATTGCAAAAATATAAAATGCGAGCTTTAAGCTGTTCTATTTAAACCCATAAGAATTATACAATGCAGATTTAAATTTTAAAATAGTATGTAATAAATAGATTATTTTTGTGCTTTTTCCTTCAAATTTTTTTTGTCTTCCGTACATTTTCACCATTTTCGCTTTATGCAAGTTTATTTGTAAAATGTTTGAAAATCTCAGCTTTCCTAATAATGTTTATACTGCCCACACCTTATACAATACTTCAATTATTTAAAACCTAATACGACTAAGTTAATTAAAGTTACGATAGAAAATAGATTATGAATTAACTTAACATTTGTGTATAAATATTTAGTTAAGCAAGAGGTAAATAAACGCTGTTCTGTTATCTCAATATTTACCGTTATTGCTTTGAGCCCACATGATTTCGAATAATAAGCTTCCTATTGAAGAATTCCCAAATGAAATGTTAGGTAACAAAATAAAAACGATTCTAAAAACTCATTTAATATTTAGGAAAACATGCGTTTTTATGTTTTTAGAAATCGTTACAGGGTACCCGTATTTGTAATAACAAATGTGATTAAAAGATGTCATATATATATATATATATATAATTAATTTCTGGAATTATTAATAAATTAGAATGCGTTGTGAAAATGTTGTATAGTTATTAGAACAGATTTTATTTCCAAAGTATTTGGTTAAATAATGTTATTACAGTTTCTAAATTATATCTATTTAATATTAAAGTGATAAATTTTCTCACCCTTCTCATTTTTACGTAAATAATTTTAATTCTATGTTAATCATATTGCTCATGAATTGATTTTTATAAACTCTGATGAAAATCATGAATAAGTCACTTTTGCTAAATAGTTTATTTTCGTAGCCTACCAATCACTAATGCTAAGAATAATTTTTATATTATATCCTGCTTTTGGTGGTTTTTTTTGTTTTGTTTTGCAATAACTAAGCCGAACCACGTGCTAAAGATTAAACAATGAGTATCTACCACAGTCCAATTTTGTTTAATAAACTCTTAAATATGGTTTAAAAGCCCTTCACGAAAAGAACGCGAATGAATGCTGATGTAAAGATAAATCGTATTAATGCTGTATTTGTGAAATTTATTACATTATTTTGAAATATTTATATCTCATTTTTTTTTCAAAACAGTTTAAATTTCACTTTTTGTAATTCTTTTCAGCAAGGACAATTTGAATTTCTATAAATAATGATATCTTTCTAATGAATATTTTACATAAATATTTTAAATCATAATTTAAAAAAAGGACAGATATTTCAAACTGAAATAGTATATTTGCTAGAATAGTCAGTTAAACGCCTGTGTAATCCAAACTAATAAAAAATTTATAACATTTGATTGTCATTAATTAAGAAAAAAATTCGTTTCATTGAAAAATTAAAATTAAAAATTCTTTTTTAAATAACCGCAGCTTACAAGATTGCATATACTGCAAGGAATTTATAAAATATTTGTCTTCATTTATTCATATTATATAAAACTTGATTATTTAAGTTGTAACCTTGTACCTTTATAAAATGCAAATGCGTAGGAAATTCATTCAGCATTATTCTGTTGTAAAGAATACAATTTCTATAAGAAATGCTATTTTAAAAGATGAAATTTGAGAAATTAATCTATAAATTATTGGGCTGGCTTTAAAGAATTTGCTATTAATTAAACAATTGATTAAAATATATTTTATATAATTTATGTTGAAAATCTGCAGTATATATATATATATATATATATATATATATATATATATATTTATATATATATATATATATATATATATTATATTATTTCGAAAAAATTAAATTAAGAAGTCTGCAATAAGAATATTATTTATGATAATCTCACCTAATGTGTTTAGAAGTTGTTGAGAAAAAAATTTAATTCTTCATTAATTATACCGTTGACAGAAATTCTTATCTATATACCATATTAAATCAAAGTAAATGCAGCAAACACACAAATTTCACAATTTTACAAATTTAAAATTTCAAAGCTCTTTCCCAAAAAACACAATTTTATTCTAATTTCCTTTAAAAAAATAAAGAAAAATCTTTTTGAATCGTTTCCTAGAGTAAAAAAAGAACAATAAATGAAAGATTTTTCTTACTCTTATAATTATTAGAATACTTTTAATTAATTTCTATCCAAAGTAAAGCGAGGTTTTAACTTTTAATTTGAAAAGAAGATCAAACCCTTAATGATCAGATGTTCATCTTGAAGATAAATAATAAAAGATAAAAGATAAGATAAAATAAAATTCTTCTAAGTAAAAATAAAGAAGCTCTTCGAAATAAAAATCATTTACTGATTGCAATTCTAATTTAAAGTGGTCATTAGTGTCGTCTATGAATTTTAATTTGAGGTTATCACTCCTAATCCTTTTTTCAGCAATAAACTACATGCAAAAGATGAATTACTGATATTAAATATAATTAGATATATTTACTTAACTAATCAAATTTAATTAACTGTCAATGATTTATACATTTGAATTTTGGAATTCATATAAACAGAATGGTTTGGAATTATTTTTTATCCGGCTCATACAATTTTTTTAAATATTATTTATAAAAAATATTATAAGTTAAAGGGGCTCAAATTTGAAATTTACATTGTGAAAATTTTCGAAATCATAGGAATTCAAATTATAAGGCTTAGGGTATTAATTAATCCTTTTAAGTTTTAATTAAATGGGAAGACATTTGTTTTAAATGTTTGCTTTCTAATTTTTAAAATGAGTGGAAGTAGATATACAAAAAGTCTATGTTTATTCGAAAGAATGAACTCTTAGTTTATTAAAATGTAAAAAATAGCATATATAGATGCTTATATTTAAAACTGCAGTTAGATTCTTTAAATAGATTCATTTTTCAAGAATCCATAATAGATACAATGAAATTATAGAATTCACTTGAATTCTTCAAACAAATTTTTCTCTGTATTATTGAACTTTTCTTAAATAAATTGCTTTAGCAGAATGAATAACAAATATTTTCAGAAATAAGTATATATATGAAATAATTTCCCTACTGAATTGCATTATTGTTTAAAAGGTGACTAAAATATCGTTTCCTTTTATTTCAGAAACAGGATGATTTCTTGTATAAGTACATTGGCATCGTGTCCTCTTTGCAACCAACTGCTATTGCTTCATTACCGATAAATATATAAATTGTTTCATAATAAATATTTAACTTTTATATGATTTTTAGATTGGCCTTCGTTTTCAACAAAAAAATTATTATTCAAACAACTAGAGCCCGAATATACTACCATCATTTTTATTACAGTCAAAATAAATTCAGTTTCGTAAAATAAACTGGTTTCTTTTCAAAATAAGACTCTTCTTTTCTATTAAGTGAAAGCTCCGACTTGAATGAAATCTGGTATATTTCTATCTCGAGAAATGGATTTAAGAGATTAGTGGTAAATTATTTTGTGCTTTTTAATTTTTAGGTTTTAAAATAAATTTCTTTTGACTCAGGATTTAAAATTTTATTTTTTTCTTGAATTTTAAATGGATACCGTATCAGAATAATATATATAAATGATTTAATTCACCAGATAAAAACATTAATTGAAATTAAAAATTTTGAAATTAAAAAAAAACATTAGACGCATTACAATTTCAAGATCCAAAATAATTTAAATTAACGTTCAACAGTAATATAATTCATAGCTCATAAAATTAAATGCAGATAGAAGCTTTTAAGTGCAACAAAAATTAAACACAACAATTGTAAAAACATCTTTTCACTAGGGGACATTACTTAATTTTCTATAATATCTCAATAATATCTGATTCTCTGTCTAAGCTATGCAAATGAATATTCCGTTAAATAAAATAAGTGGATTCAAATTTTTTATTCTAGAAAAGAAAACTGGAAATACATGTAATTATAAGAAAAAATTCCCTTTTCCATTGCAAATATTCATGAGAATATATAAATTTTCTTAAAATACATAAATTTAAATCCATTATAAGACATGTTCTAAGTAACAAGCCTGTCAAAGTACAATATGCGTTCCTCATTTTCAGAATTGTATGAAATCAACAATTATTGCAAACGAAATATTATTTTTCAAAACAAAGAATTGTTATTAAACAATATAGTGTCTTTGGAATAAAGAATCTGAGACTGTAGTGATTGCAAACTTTAAATCACAAAAAATTTCTGACTATTATGATAAATATAAATATTTAATAATTTTGTGGAAAAAAGCAGCGATTTACTTAATTATGTTCCTTTTCTTGTATAATTTTTTATTGCAATTATATATTGATAAATATAAGCCTTAATTTGAAATAAAATAGTTTTTCATCGTTAACTAAAATGAAATTGAAACCTAATATTAGATTTTAAAAATGAATTGGCTGCATTTCAATATTAGTTAAGCTGAAATCAGAAAGTTTCTATTTGTGGTTTATTTCGAGTTTGAATTGAGTTGCAGGCATAACTATTAAATTTTCCTTAAAACATTTGTAGAATGATGTTAGATATAAATAACGTAATCTTAAACATGAGTAGGGGCATTTGAAATCCATTTAAATACATAAAATATATACATACATTGTTAAATTATTCATACACATAACTTTTTCCAATAAGTAAGCTTAATTATATCGTCTAATATTCTTAATACATTGTCTAATATTTATCTCAACTTGCAATAAAATATGAGAGGCTGTGTAGCTTTTAACAAGTGAGACAATTTGATTAAATATTACAGAATTCGTAGCATATATACCTTGAATATTAAAATGTTTATTAATCATTAATTTAGATTACATGAAAATGTTATCTAAATTTTGGCAAATTTTATCTTTTCTTGTTTATTTATTTTATTTTTTGATTTAAAGCAGCAGTAATTTCATTATATCTTTAAAATTTAAAATCTTTTCATGGTTTCGTCAAATATTTAATCACTTGGATTTCTTCCATTACTGAAAGCTAAAAAAGCTTTTAAAGATTTAAAGAATAAAGAATAACTGTGTAGTTTTCTTGACAAATGAAAATGTGAAGTTACAAATCCCTTGATATTTAGAAGATAGATGAAATGGGCATATACATTTTTATTATTACTATAATGATATGAGATTCTTATACGTTAAAAAGATTAATGTACACAATAAACATAAATAAGACAGTTAATGTACAAAATAAACAACTCTAAAGTAAGATATTTCAAATGATATATTTTAATATCTGATAATATGGCTGACTTGTAGACATGAAATTATATAGGAACGGTTTATATGAAATTTAATGTGAGCAATATTCTCGATGGATTAGCTATTAGACAGAAGCTTCTAGAGAAATAAATGAAGAATCTAGACGAATAATTTCCTTATTTAATCTATGATGAATGTTTATACTTTACATAAGTAATGAAAGTAGTATTCGGAAAATACACGATTCATTTCAACTTATTTAAAAGTATGGAATGATTTATTAACTTTTTATTATCATAACAGACTCATTTACCTTTCTGAAAAATATTCATTAAATCAAACCATGCTGGCTGCATAAGTAGTGAGAAGTAAATAATTTTGCTTTATCTTTTCTAATGATTTTTTTTTTGTTGATAAAAACTGTGTTAAAAGCTGGAATATTTGCTACTATTATTTTTATATTGATAATTTTGAATAGTGTTCATATTAAATATTTATTACCTTGAAGATGTTTTTCTGTCTTACATATAGACCTGTTTATACGACTTCAACATATTTTAACAATTGCTAACTTCAACTGAATATATCTGCAAAGTTTAACTCTGATTTCTATACTGTTGCGAATCACCGGGTTTGACTGCAGTCGATGTATGGTGATAAAACACTCAGTAAGCCTCACTAGAAAATAATAAATATATTTATTTAACTTGAAGACTCTAACACAAGGGGGAAGGATGTACGTATCTACAGCCGAGACGAAGACAGGACAGCTCATAGTAGCTCAAGAGAACTGACAGTATCCCACAAGTAGTAATTCGGTAGTAGCAACAACCTCAGCATACAAAGTGGTTAGACAGGATTTAACACCATAAGGGATCCTTGGTACTTCACTCTACGGTCTCTCCAAATGGTTGAACATCTCCATTGTCTCCTCACTTGAATCCAACCACAGACTTATTACCACACGACTGGCTACTCCACTCATAACTTGATGATGCTTCCATAATAGACAACAAGACTCGATACACAGCTCAGTGAAGCAACAGCTTTTGCTCCACTGACACTGACACTGAAGCAACACTGACACTTCACTGTTGTTTCGTTACATGATTATGAAAAATCATATCATTCTTGATATTTAAAATTCGGGTTTTCAATTATCGGAAAAATACGCAAGTAGAATAAATCGCGAGTTATTAATTATTTTAATTATATTACTTTTAACTGCTATTTAATTTTAATTATTCTAACTATTTTCCTTCTTGAATGAGCGTCAGTAAATTTTGCCTGCTACCTTTTACCTATAATTTAATCCATTGCGAAAAGTATCTTTATATAGTTACTATTCATTATATTTTGAATGATTGAATGGCAAAAAAGTTCGATCATTCAAAATATTTTCTCTAAAGGTTCTAATGACCTATTTACGTTGTAATTAGGAGATGGACTGTGAGTTTTGGAGACAATTAAAATACATAAAACATTTTCGACTATGGAAAATTCAATTTTAAAATTATTTGGGTTATTGATATAAATGTTTCTCCTTTTTATGTGATGACATCATCTTATTATGAACAGCACGAAATGATTTGTCAGATCTTTTAAAATATTAAAATACAAAGTGAAAATCGCTCTGACTTTTGGTATTGTGGCTATTATTATAAACAAAATGTAATTCCTTTAATTTACAAATGTTGAATAATTTCGAATACTGCATTTGTGGCAGATAGATATGGAAACTAAGCTTTCAAAAATGTCCCGAAAAATCTATTGTTTAGGTGAAAAAAAGTAAATAAGATTCTTAATCTGTAAATGCAGATTTTGCAATTATTTTGAATTTTCGTCAAAGTATATTTGCATAAGCTTCGAAATTCATTATGTTCATAAACCTGGGAATATAAAGCAGCAAGTATGTTCTATTATTTGTATGGATTAATGACAAGACTTTTAATTTTTCTTGCAAGTAAAATAATTACAACTATCTGATTTTAAATAAAAACTGCAAATATAAAGCTTATTTTTTTAGTTGAAAAATTTTAACTAGAATCTATTTCATATATATATATATATATATAATAAAGCATTTGTTATAAGAGATAAATTGTCTGTTTTAAATACAAATATTTCATACATCGAATTACTTTAGAAATATATTTCAAAATTTGTCCATTATTGATTTCAACAGAGCATACTTATTTATATATAGATCTAAGATTTTAAGAATATTTTAAATAGATCAAAATTTTTTCCTTATCATTTATTTTTTATAAATGAATACGAAAAAGAAGATCAAATTGTTCAATCTATTCAGTCACTTGAATTTTTATGTTGCATATCTAGATCTTATACACTTGTCTGATTACAAATACATTTAAAAAAAGATTCTTTAGAATACTCACATACACTGATGGAAAAAAAAATCCCAACACTAGGAAGGAGCTGTGCTAGATGAATGAAATGTGGTAGGCGTGTTTATACATTTGAAAGATGACGTCGATTCGAATTTCGTGCTTCGCGCGTAAGTGTGGTGCTAGTAGCGGCACTATGAACATGCAAATGAGGTTTGCTTTAAAAAAGCGCTGTAAAGTTCGTGATCGTTATTTACAGTTGAGATTTGACGTAGTGGGTTAATGTTAGTCAAGGATGCCTCTGAGAAGACGAAGAAGCCATTATTAACAGCTCATTGAGTTTGAACGAGGTCGTGTTGTAGGGCTACGAGAAGGTGGGTTTTCTTTCCGCGATATTGCTGAAAGACTTGGCAGGAATTTATCCACTGTGCATGAGTATTGGCGGCAGTGGTCAATTGAAGGTACTGCCTCAAGAAGACCAGGTTCCGGGCGGCCACGTGGTACTACTGAGAGGGAAGATCGTCGTATTCGGCGTATGGCTGTGGCTAATCGTACTGCGTCTGCAGCTGAAATTCGAGCTGCATTTGGCACCACAGTGACACAACGAACTGTTACAAATCGGTTACTTCTAGGACAGCTCCGTGCCAGGCGCCCTGTACAGTGCATTCCACTGACTCCAAACCACTACCGTTTGCAACGTGAGTGGTGTCAACCTAGAGCTCATTGGAGGACGGAGTGGAAATCTGTTGTGTTTCCTGATGAAAGCCGGTTCTGCCTTGGTCGCAGTGATAGCCGTTTGTTGGTTAGAAGGAGGCCAGGTGAACGCCTGCTAGTGACCTGTCTGCGGCCTAGACACACAGGGCCTACTCCTGGAGTTATAGTTTGGGGAGCAATTTCGTATGACAGCAGAAGCACTCTCGTGCTTATCCCACGCACCCTGACTGCAAATTTGTACGTCAGTCTAGTGATACAACCTGTTGTGCTGCCATTCATGAACAGCATTCAAGGAGGTGTTTTCCAGCAGCATAACACTCCCCCTCATACCGCTGTTGTAACCCAACATGCTCTACAGAGTGTCGACATGTTGCCTTGGCCTGCTAGATTACCAGATCTTTCTCCAATCGAGCACGTATGGGACATCATTGGACGACAACTCCAACGTCATCCACAAGCAGCATTAACCGTCCCTGCATTGACCGCCCGAGTGCAACAGGCATGGAACTCCATCCCACAAACTGATATCCGACACCTGTACGACACAATTCATGCACGTTTGCATGCTTGCATTCAAAATTCTTGCGGTTACACCGGTTACTAATGTACCAACATTTCACATTTGAAATGGCTCTTCTTGCCAATGGCTCTACCTGTGATCTTGAAACTTTAATCAATTAAATATGTTACCTAGAAAAATGTATTCCTAAAATTTCATTACTGTGCAATAATTTAATTACCTTACAAATATTAAGTATAAAAAATACATAGATTGTCCCAAGAATTTAACTTGCATTCCTCGTATTCACAAGTACAAAAGTACAATGATTTCAGTGCGCGATTTCTCTGTACTTTACACATTGAGATACTGCCTGCTGACTTCAACTTTTATTACGAATTGTTAAAACTTTTTTAAAGTATTAAAAATAATTAACATTTAATTTATGAGTTGATATTTGAAAAAAACTGTATTAACATCAATCGTCATCTACAGCAATTTAAAACAAAAATGTATTTCAACTTGAATGGATGAATAAGATTAAAAATGTTATTAACGATTGATAGTTTGAAGTATAAATATACATAGTGGAAGTGAGAACGAATAGTAGGAATTAAAAAATGAATAAATGTAAAAAGTTGATTTTCTAGTTTAGAGAATTTTAATTCAAATGAAATCAAATAATTAATTCAATCTTTTTAAATTTTTTTTTTCTTTTTTGGTTATTTTGATTATGCATTTAACAAATGAATTGATTAAATCAAAATTTACACTCTTTTTGTCTATTTCATTGCTTCAAATATTATATCTTTTTGTCTATTTTATTGCTTTAAATATTGTATTTCAAAAGTATATAGTCAATAAATGAATAAAAGCAATCAATGACAGGCGGATTAAAATAAATTTATTATGGATGTATTTAGTCTTTTCTCCGCTTTGAATTAATTCAGTAGCTCATTGAAAATTAATTTTAACTTTTATAATGAAGGAAAAATAAGAGTATTTTAGTATTAAAAGAATATCTTTATTATAATTGTACCAAGTTCTAATGAAGAATTAGTCATGTTCATGGTTTTCTAGGGGGGAAAATGACTTTATTCAGAAAATTTAAAAAATCTGCAAAAATTACCTGTATAGGTGTTTACAGAGTCACTGTTGATATTCATATCGGTTAACGGTATAAATTATGTGTATATTTTAGATTATTTTTGCACAAATTCTAATTATCAACCAACAGTCTTTAATTGCCCAATTCACTGCAATAATTTAAAATAATTTCTTATTAAAATCCTTTACGTAGTAATTTAATTTATCCTTATTTAACTCAGGCAATTTAATCAATATTATTTCATGCATAGTAAGTATAATTTTTAATACATGATGGAATTTAACTCACAATACTTAATATTAAGTAAATAAATGTAGTAAATAATAACTAATCTTCTTAATAACTAATAATAAGCATTCTTAAAAGTAAGGGAATCTTCTATGACTGTGGCACTATTATATTTTACATTAACAGGTTTGTTCAGTGTTCAATTCACGCAGAGGTGTGTTAATGAATAATTAATAGCTTAATGAATCATCGGAGATTAGGTAGGCGGATTTTCAGTGATATATTTGCAATGTTACAGAGTGTTCAAAATAGTTTGAGCGAGATATATATTAAAGGATTAAGTGTTTCAGGAGTAAGAAAGTCGATGGAAACAAATGCGTCCCACGTCGAATTTACCCCAAAAAAATAAATAAACATCTTGTATTTTATGGAATTTAGAGGGTTTTTGCTGATTCTAAAGTAAACATAATGCATCATATAAATTTAAGCTGAGTTTACCTTTAGATAACTTTACTATTTATAAAAAGATTATGCATATATTTTCAAAATTACTGGGTAGATAGCGAGGGCCCATCTGGTATGAGAATTGGTACCTCTGTGAGAGGTAGCAGGATGTACCATGCTCTAGGTCATGACAGCATGTAATGAACAAATCAAAACATCATATGTAAGATTGAACTGGAGAAGACATGTCCTTTCTTACACTCTTATTGGTCAAGTTATCTCACACTGAGCTAATTGCATTGCAAAGAAAGAATGAGATTCCTTAATCCCCTTCCTGCCGCTCTCTGGAAATTAGAGCAGTTTTTTCACGAGAAATGGTACAATATCACATCTACCATTGTACAGAACTTGCATATGTCCATTTTAAGAAGGACCCAAGAGGTATTAATTGGTAAATGTAGCTGTGCAACATATTGGGCTCAAAACCTTTCTGTACATGATTCCCCATTGTTTTGGAAAGTGCCTGTAAACGTCAGATTTATTTGTGTTTTTCCAATAAAGCATTTTTGCATTATTATTTTCTTAAAAATTATGTAGAAATAAATAACGGAATTATCCAATAAGAAACAAAATATATTATATTTTATTTAATATATAATATGTTTTATTAATTTATCTTATATACTTTTTTCGATTTTAATAGACTTCATCAGAAATGATGAAACAAACGAAATGTGTGAATTACCTGTATATTGTATCAGTAAAAGCCTACTGAGAATTTATTTTAATTGTTATTTTCCAGTATCAGATATGATAGAACTTTGTCAAGGAGACAGATGTTCTGATAATAATTATTTAATAGGAAGCAGAATAACAAGTGGGGGATTATTTTTTTCTCGAATATTCAGTGAGAAACGAAAATGAAAAACACACTAAAGATTTAAAATGCAATCTTAATAAAAGAAAGAAGATGCAAAAACTGAAATGGTTATTAAATTCTCATAGAAACCATGTATTCGAATTTATTTCAATTGCCATTTATTTAAATTCTCATAAAATGAAGATATAAAAATGACTCTAATTATATAATATATGTAATGTAGATTTAAAATATTAAGCATTTTATTATTTATTTATTTGTGTAAATTGAGTACTTTTATTAAAAGGAGAATCAGAATTAAGCCGTATATTTCATTTAAGCTGCTTATGAATGCATGGGATAAAATAGAATTTGAATGGATATTTTATGTTTTCATTATTATTGTTATTTATACCGCTTGAAAATCTTTTGCATTGAAGGATAGGATCGGTAATTTCAGCCAACAGAATTATTTTATAGATGAAGAAATGGAAATATGCTAGTAATAGTAAAAAATCTCCCATAAAAGGAATTCATTAAGATATTTCTTGTTTGGTTAAAAATAATTGCAAAAAGCAAATAAAACCAAAATGCACTTAATTCTTGTAGGATTTTCCTATCATGGAATAGTGTGTGAATTATAAAACTATGCTTTTCGAAATAAATAAAAGGTTAAAGAAAGAAGAAATAAATAATTTGTTTTATGCTCCATATAAGTACAAAATGCATTTATAAATAATTCTGTAAAATTATTTAAAATAGATATTTAAGAATTGTTCCTTAAGCCCAAAGTGTTTATACAATGCAAACTTTTCACATTCATATGTACAATAGCAACACGAAAGAATAATCAGATCTAAATACAGCCAAATCAGTTTCAATATTTATACAATTTTATTCAAAAATTTTGAATAATAAGTTTCCTTAATTCTATAGCCTCATATGAGTAAAGTAAGAAAATAGGATTTTTTATTCCATTCGATATAAACGTATATCACTAAAATAAATTTTATTTCTTTATGACCGATAAAATTATTTTTTACTCATTTGAATAAATGCTCTTTAATAACGCACATCGCCCATTTTGATTATAATTTTGAAATATCGAATTACCATTTTCATAATTAAATAAAATATAAGGTTCCATAGCATGAAAAAAAAAGATTAGGAATAAAAAAACTATGATAAAATAGAAACTTTAAATATTAATGTATTTCCAATCAATATAGATTTAATATAAAAATAACAGATAAGAGATATTTCGAAGCTTGATTTAAAACACAAAAGGTGTGCGTACAAAAATAATACCCTTAAATGAACACTATGCTATAGCGTCCGAGGTGATGTGAAGATCTAGTCCTGTGACAGCATATAAATACAAAGACAAATGTAAAATGACCTTCATTAGGGTGCAACCCAAACGCTCAACACCTTCAAAAGAGATATGACTAGATATCAGTATGGACTCAACTCAGTCCTACAATACAGAAAATACATTACCCTACAATATAATACAGCATAGTATTATTAACTTTTTAAAAAATATTTAAAGTCTTCTTTATGATTAGATATGAGGAGATTATATTAGGTCATGATAAAATTTTCCACATCTAATATGAAAAACAAAGATATAGCATAAGGATGCATAAGCAGAAATACTTAGGACACTTTCGCTGAAAAATAAGAGCCTTGGAATTTTGATAAAGTGAATAAATTTCCTTCCAGAAATTCTAGTTAATGTATTTCATTCAGTTGTATAGTTAGGATTGATGAACATATTAATTTCAAAACAGCCCATAATTAGCTTTAAATTGCTTAAAAAGGTATAAACTTTTTACCTGAATATATGAGAAGAATAACATTTCATAAATAAAATTTTATTATTCTCAGGCCATGCATTTTTCCGATTCACTTTTATACTCACGCGGATGTACAAGCCGACAGACAGTCAGCACAGAGACAGATTTGATTCAGAATTAGATAAAGTTTACACTTCAGAGTGAAAAAATGTGTTATAAATTTTGGGTTCAATCTTTATAAAATTGACCTTTTCATGTTGTGTAGAATTTCGTGCATTTGAACTCTGATTACCATATTTCCAGAGAATGCTTTTCCCTTGGAATCTGAAACCAATTTACAAATGAAATGTAAAATTTAAATAACAAATTTAATCTACCAAATTCAAAATTGCTATTGAACTGTTGTATCGTAACGTATTGCATTGTAGCTTAAACGTATTGCATTGTAACTTATAAACAAATAACATATATAATTGAGAAAGAATTTTTGGAAAATTTAAAATACGCTTATTTCTCAAAATAACGTTTTCCGAACTCTTACAATAATCCTTTATTTTGTTCTTGTACATTTAGTATGCAATAAAAAAATATATAAAAAGACTGGTATAGATCTTCATGGAAACAGAATGTAGTTTTTTTGTTCGAGACTTCGCTAAGTGTCTGACGTAGAACGATGTATAATGTTTCTATCGATTTTCCCGTTTGCCAGAACTTGTGGTCCGAAAAAAAGCCGTCTTCTACCCCTCCGAGGAAGTTTTTCTTTTCTCCATTTCAGTATCTTGCAGATAATATTCTCAAAGTCTGTCCCGTTTTCCTCAAAACTTTTCTAAGTTATTAATTATAGTATACGTTAACCACGACGAGAAATGAGCATTAGACACTGCTTACTAAGCAGGAGGATTGTAATTATGCCTTGTGTGTTGAATTCCCATTATTAAATTGATTAGTTTCCCACGCAATATTATATGCAAATGAATTTAAAGATTGTAAATTTAAATCTTTGCAACGAAATTTCCTATAATCCTAACTTAGAGCCTGTACCAAGTTCTATGTAGTTTATGAATGCATGTGTATTGGATCAGACTTTTAATACATCGTTGAAAAACTTATTTATTTTTGAACCAGACTAAATTTATGTAATTTTTCTAGTGCTAATGGCATTTGGATTGATCCATGGACCCTATATGCATTATTTATAACTCAGCTAAATGGTTTATTTTTTATTATAATCAACCATAATTTTATAAAATATATTTTCTTATAAAGTATTTTCTATGTATAATTTATATTGGAATGCAAATAATTTTTGAAGAAAATAGTTGCCTTAAATAACTTAACTTATACAATTACTTTAATTGCATAATGAAGCTAAATTCCTTTTTTCACTCTTTATCAACCAATTTTTTATAGCTCAAAAAACAGTTATTCCGTAGTATAAATTGTTTACCTAGTAATTAGTTATACATAGTCACATGGCAATTACTTATGCATAATTACATAGTTTTTAGCAATGCTGATAATTTTACTGATAATAAAATTGCTATCGGAAACAGTAGAATATCGAAAAGTTGTTTAAAAGCATTTATATGTTTCGAATAAATAAAAAAAGTTACCACACTCTCTTACTAAACAAAATGAGAAAACGAGCAGCAAAAGTCTCCATTATTGTTAATGACCCCTGCTCTTTAACAATAATGGAGAGGAATAAACTAAAACGTTTATTTCTAGACCAAATGTTCATGTAGGTTGTTGGAATGAAATTTAATTATCACCTGATGACAAAGAATTTTTGAAAAGTTATTATCTTTTTGTTCTTTGGAAAGAAATGAAAATTCTTGTGAGTTACAAATATGACAAAGAAAAAGTAAAATATCCGGAATTAAAATATGAATTCTCTGAAAAGTTGGACACAGATTTTTTTTCTGTGATATCGTTTACTTGTATTTATCTCTTGTCTTAATCCTAAATTGCAGTATATCGAAATATACAATTCTGCCATTATTAAAAACTTCCAAAAGAGTGAAACATTTTGAGGGTCAGACGGATTTTTATATTTCATTGTTCAATGAGTCAAAAAAATTCGTTTTTGGCATAACATCTACCTGTTTGCGAGCACGATTATTTGAAACATTTTGAAGTAGATGGTGAGATTTAGTAAGTGGTCATTATATCAAATTTGCATTTATCTATTATATTTTGAACGAAATCATTGTGTATCCGTCTGTGTTCAAATGAACTTGATAAATACAAAACACAGGGAACTATAAATCAGATGCTCAGTTTTATAATTTGCAGTATTGATCCAAACCAAAATTTACTCTAAATCTTCCTCAAAAATGGTCCTCTATATTTGCATGCATATAGATGCAATACTTAGAAAGTGAAACTGTTTAAGTTACTGAAGTTCGAGATCCTATTTTGTGACTATATCAAATATTGCGTGAAATAAGATTTTCCAAATACATGTTCGATTTTCGGCACCTAAAATGCACTCACGTCAAAAATTAAGGTCGCAAATTATTTTTCAAAATAATTCTAAATTGCTACCAATGAAACTGATAAAATTTATATTTCAAATGTTTTGAAAAAAAAATGTAATTGAAAAACAGTTTTATTCAAAAATGGCTATCAAATGAAAAATTCAACCAAAACGGCCAATTAAGTCCATATTACATACAAATAAAATTTTTCGGCAAATGAGCCATCTATTTTTTATTCAGCAACTTTTGAAGGACTACCAAATAAGTTAAATAGTTTCAAGCAATATAAAGCCTACTTGAATTCTTCTGTGTCTTACTTTTATTATCTATCAGGATATAGAAAATATGTCCATTCAAGAAAAAATGGTTCGTTCTGGCATTTTTGAGAAGGGTACTTCAGAATGTAATTGAAGGAGAATACTTCAATTGACTTGCTGACGTAATTTAGAATGGATGCAAAAAATAGGAAAGTTGTAAAGGTTTTATAAAATAAAATTATTTTAGAAAAGATTATTTGGCATTTTTGGATAGCTGCAAATAGTTTTAAATGTTATATTCCAAATATTTAGTTTAATTTGTTCTTAACTAACATATAAGTACTTGTTTTAAAAGTTGAATTATAATATTCTTTATTATTTAAAAACTAAATCCAATCAAATAGAACAATATGTTATACAACAATGATAAATTTAAAGAACAGAAACGATATTTCAAAATATTCATTTCCATTATTGAAAACTTAATGATTTTTTAATTGTTTTTCATTATTACGATCATTACATTAGTATACAATAGTACTTACATTAATACTATATATAAGCCTGTATTACACTACTTCTGTTCTGAAATTCTGTTTTGAAATGTTCACAAAAGAAAGACAAAAATCATTTTATGAAAGAACATATTTTTCTTCCATTCTTCAATTAAATGTTTATTTTTAGATACAAGAAAGTAGAGAAAGTTTTCTCTTTACGATACCGAAAATGCATTCGAATTTTTGATCGCCTTAGAAGAGATTTAGAAAAGGGTCATACCATGTCTAGTAAACCGCATAACGTTGTAATCCTTTCTATCTGTTATCACTGAGATCACAAAAGAATAATCAAAATGTTTCAAAAAGAATTGTTGATTCGAAATCATTAAAGACAAAGATTTAACATTCATTTTTCGGGAAACAATAATTTGACACAAAATCTTATTGATTTGAATAATTTTTATTCAATATTTAAACCTTGTTTAGTTTAAATTTTGAATAGGGTAATATTGTTATGTTTTGGTGCATTTTCGGATTGCAGACTAAATTTAATTTTAATTAAATTAAATATTTTTAGTAAACTTTTTACAATAGATCATGGGAATAATAATTTATATATTTAGTGTTTGTTACATATAATACAATTTATAGATAAATAACTAAATAATGTAATATATAAACTGAATACTAACGGGATATCAACTGTATATATATATATATATATATATATATATATATATATATATATATATATATATATATGTATATATATTATACAGTTAATATATTACATTATTTAGTTATTGCCCCTAGTTGACCCTTTGACGCACATATTTATACAGTCCCATGATGTCTTTCAATTAATAAGTTAAGCGTCATTACTATGTGATTGTTCGCTAGCCAACTTAAAACTATGTGCTGAACTATAAAGATGTGTACTATTCTTCCATATTAAGAATGTGTGCAATTTGATGCTTTCTAAGTTTTGTGATGGGAAATGTAAACGAAATCTCAATAAAGTATGATTCGAAAAAGCCAGTGTTTTCATTTTTACAACACCATGAATCTCTAATTACTACAGTTTTACAGATCAACAGCTGCATGTATGTATGTATGGCTGATATAGCAACAACTTTGAAATTTTGCATTCCATTCATAATTTTAATTTTAAAGTATATTGTATACATTAAATGCCATGAGCACGAACAATTAGAATAACAATCTTTGCATGTTTAAAATGCTTAAACCATATGCAGATATATATCTCATGGCTACACAGAAGTCTCAAAGTGCAAAATGGTTATAATTATTATTTCATTTTGAAATGGTCATAAATGGAAAACCGCTGAACTAAATGTTATCAAATATGGTAATAATTTAAAGGGCGTCATGGAAATTTCTTTTGAACACCAAAAAATGTTCAAAAATCAATACTAAGGGTGAAATGGTACTAGGCCAATATTGCTAAGGAAAATAGGACATGAAGACAAGAGTTAAAAATGTGTGTTAATCGTTTCTTAAACGAGTTACAAAACATGTTCATTTTATGTTATCTCATAAACACTGTTTATCTCGATAATTTAAACAATTTGTTGGGACTGAAAGAGAGGATATATTGACATGCTAGTAACATTCATCCCGGTATGCTAAGAGCTGCTGGAATACAGTAATGCAATTTAATTTGAATTCAGAAAAAAGTGGAAGTCACATTGAACATTTTTGAGCCCGTTTTAGAAAACTTTAATCACACTTTAAACTAATATCTTCTCGTCATACTTTGCATAAACATATTGCATACGGCACCTGGTGGTGAGTTTGCTAACTAGTTTTGAAGGAAAATAAATTTCCAATTCTTCCTTTATACTATTCTCAATTTTGATAACATTTGAACCAATAGTTTTCCTTTTATGACCAATTCAAAGTGGAACTTTAATTATAACCACACTGTGTAATAAATCTAAATGCTGATAGATTAGCGGGTTTATTTATAAACATTTTATACAAGAGCTTTTTTTTACAAATTGGTACCGAATGCAAAAACATGTTTTAAAAATGGGCATAATTTAGCCTAATCCCTTCTCACAACAAAGTATAAATTTCATAATACGTATTCATTTATTCTATAATAAAAAAAGTTAGCCACTAGTCATTTGGATTCATTTAAATGATTAATATTTATCTAAGTTGCCAGCTAAGTTCGTTTTTGTTTTATGTATCTTTTGAAAATGAATGAAAACATAACAAAATAAATGGTATTTGCTGAAGTAGCGAAAACAAAATATTTTCTAAAGGCGCGTTTTGAAATTTATCGACCATTTCAGATTCGGGGAATGTTTTCGCTTTTTGACTTAGGTAATGATATAAGAGCTTCTTATTTTCTTTCAAGGTAATGCTGTTTATCTGTCGTGGAAATGTTCTATGATTTATCACTGTATGTTCCAATAAATGGGAAAGATTTATTTAAACTGCCATTTGGATATCGCGTTGATGGAAAGACGCTTAGTTTGAAAATTTAAAAACCATAAGGATGTAACGATTTTTTTAAGGAATCTGAGTATGTAAAATATTTAAATGTCAGATACTTTTTCTAAATCACTACTTAGATTTAAGTATTTAAAACATATCTAATTCAAAGCCAGATTTAATCAAAGCAGTTTGATCTGCAACAACGTTTTAAGTAAATAATGAAGATTTTTCTCTTATGATACACAACATTTTCATAAAGAAAATTATATATTTTATTGTATTTGGTTCCGTCTCTTACTAAGCCATTTTCAATAGATAACTCTTCAATTTAAAACAACAAACATCCCTTAAATTTGGTTCTTAAAGTGCATTTTAAATTTCCTTAAAGATTAAATATAAGCCAAAATAACCTATAAATTACCGAATAAAGATTAGGCTCATCAATCTTTAATTTCATGAACAAAAAAAATTTGGTACAGGCGATTAAAGAGATTGTTGTGTCTTTGAAGCTTAATAATTTTGTTTAAATTTTAAGCCCTTTAACATGTTTTGAATTCTAAATAACAATTTACATGGATATTTTGCGTACACATTTCCTTTATATATATATTTTTTATTTGCTATCAATTTATTGCGGTGAAAAAATTTCTTTAATTCGTCGGGACATCAGACTTTAAAAAAATATTTATCATAGAAACAAAAAAAATGCTGAAATAGGATTGAAATTATATAAAAAAAACCCTAAATAAATGTTTGAATTAAAATACGCTTAATTCTTTCTTCCTTCTTTTTCTTCTCCTTTCTATTCTTTTATTTCTTTTCTTTTCTTTTTTTTGCTTTTAAAAGCTTTAAACCGTTAATTAAATCAAGCGCCTATGAAACAGATGTATTTAATTCACTTTCTTGAGAGGAAAACTTTTTGACTTCAATTAACAGGTAAAAGAATATGTGGTTTCAAGTATTATCAGCGATTAAATATTGCATTATTAGTATATGAATCCTAAAAAGCATACCTTAATTTGAAATTTGTGTTTATAAAACACATTATGGTATGGCATTATTATTATTTCGATGGAAGGGACTCAATCGAAAGTTTTAAGATAAGGTAGATATCTAAATTAAGAAATGAAAGTATGCACAGATTGATTTTTTTCTATTTAAATTCAATATGCGATTTAAATAATAAAAAAAGACAGTAGTAGAAAAAACGCAATAGTTTCAAGCTCATCAAAAGAATGGCGTCTGAATGCTAAACGAATCAATGATTATATTTTCTTTGAAGAAAGGAACGTTTTGATCAAATAACAGGAGTTGTTTTTTATAATTCTTTTGATGGATGCGATCATTATGACGCCTTTAAGATGTAGTAAAATTTGTGTTGATAGCATGCCTTTATGATAAAAGTTCCTAAAATGAATAAAATTAAACAAGCAAATTCTATAATCTATTAACAATATTATGAAATTATGTAGGAAATTTTAAAAAAAGATTTTAATTGAAATATATTTTAACTTTGTCCAGGAATTCATGCTCTTTAAATGAATTCCTTTCTTGAGATAAATATAAAGTTGCAATATATACAATATTTTGGAAGTAAATTTTCTGAAATTTTACTCATGCTATTCTTTTTATAAAAATTTGAGGCTTGTAGAAAATGTTAGCATTTTTAATTCTACATGCGCGAAAATTTCTGCAAAATGCATAAGAGCGCAGTTTAATTAATCATTCATATCTTTCCAGCGTTTTTGTTGCACACCCGTTTCAGCTTGTCAGAAACATTAAAAACAAATTCTGCTTACTAATAAAAATGTTACAATATAATACATTCTATTGAAAATTTATTAAGACCGATAAATGCACTTTGTTCTCTAGATTTTTTTATGACAGTAGATACTATTTTCTTCAATATACAAATATTTATGAACAAATGTTCAGGCAAATTTAGGTTGAAATAAATATGGATAAGATTCTATTAATTTGTAGTACAATATTCTATTCAGGATTTATTGTCACGAGGTACATAGATTGTCACATAATCTTGAAATTCCAATTAGAACTCATACAGTTATTTAATGCAATAATTTTTAACGATTATTCATAAAATACCTCATTATTTACGAATTATAATGATAAGTTACTATTTATTTAAAATATTAATAACAATTACTTAATTTATAATAATAAAATTAATAAAAATGTATGAAAATACTTTTTAAATAATACATTGTAATATATTAATAAAAATAAATTAAAATGATTACTAATAAATGTTGTATTTATAATAAAAAGCAGTACAATTAAATGTATAGAAAACAAAAGTTGTTGTAAAGTAAAAATGTTTAGTTAGTAAAAAAATGCGTTAATAGGTTTTAAGATGAAAAATCTAAAAGACAACTTAACCTCAAAAACAGTGTTCAATTAATGAAAATAATTGAAATACATATACAGACTTTAATTATAGAACAAAACAGAAGTTATTATCCGCTGATAGTTGAATGCTTGATAGTTAAACGCTTGAATAATTAATTCTCACAATTATATTTCTTAGATTTGAATGTAAATTAAATTATAAATTTTAAACCATGCTCAATATCTGGAAGCTTATTTTGGAATCTTTTTCATACCTTTTCGATAACATTACCAATTTCGAAAACAACATTAATTACTTCATTAATATTATTTTCTACTTTTATTTTGAAACATTATATTATGTGCATCTTAATTTGTTCATAAACATGCTGTGAAGCAAATAATTCCTTCTATATATTTTATATCCAATCGATTTGATATAATGTCAGAAATTATGCATGTAATTTTGCAATTTTCGTTGAATAATTGTTATTTGAAATGCCGTGTTTTATTTCAGTTTTGTAAGAAAATATATTTTAAGTCAGTTACTTGTTTAAACCAACAGACGGTCTATAAAACTTTCTTATAAAGGTTAGATAGATTAATATTTTTTTTTTTAAATTTCTAAAACATCGGAGTTTTTCTTTCTATTGCATTGAAAACTGAGTTTTTACACAAAATTAAGTGAAATTTAATGCTTTAAAAATTAACAAAACTATTTGTTTTAAATGTATTTTATTAACTTATAATGATACATGATAGATTTATAACAATAAAGTTTATGAAGATGAAAAGTTTCTTTGCATAGATCAAATATATGAAGTGATTGAAAAGTTTGAAATGTTTTCTCACTAGTAGAAGTATTTTTTATGTCGTAAAAATGTATTTCTTTATTCAATGGTAAATAATTAAACAGATGAAGCTTTTATAAATATTTTTAACCACAAAATTCTTTCAATAAATGATAAACTACTAAAAATATCAAGAGCATTTCTTAATAGGTATTGCACGGTTTGTGAGATCTAATATTGAACACTGTATTAAAAATACTTGTTGTCTATGGCTAATTATGAAAAAGACTTTAAAATAAGCACAGAAACATAGTATATTCTTAGATCGTAAGGACATTTATATCTTTTATACATTTATTCAATATTTGCTCAAGATATAATATGATAAATTCATCTTATTGCTTTTGAATGATTTTAAGTAGAAAATTTTCTACTTCAAAATGATTTACTTCCGAGTTTAAAACGTGCCTGCTCTCTTTTGTTAAAAAACAAACAAAATAATCATATTTCAGTGAAATATAAGGTAATGAGATACCTCAAACTGCTGAATGTATCTAATTTTAATGTTTAGAATGAAGAAAAAAATGATTCAATCATTTTTATTTTTTAATATTTAATTGCATTAAAATGTATGCACCTTTTTTCTTAATTGATAAAAATGTTTCATTGCATTAAAATGTATGCCTTTTTTTCCTAATTTATAAACGAGTTTTTTTGGGGAAAAAGAATTTTCAATATTAAATGCTGTTTACCCTGCCCATATTGAATTGAGTGCAAAGTCAAAAAATAATATAACAAATTCAGTTATTGTCATTATTTGAGTGTAAAATTTCATTTAATTTTCTGCTAATCATTTAAAAGAATATCAGAGATAAAGATTTTTAATCACACAAATCTTGTTTCTTTATCTTATATTTAAAATGACATTTAGGAAATTAAAAGTAAAGGTTGTTTCTAGAAAAAAGAATACAGAGAAAATAATTTTTCCGTTTTTGAACTGATTTCTTTAGTGTCTGTCTACATGATGTATGGTAAAATAAAGATTAGTCCAAGAAGAATATTAACAAAACCAAAAGAAAAGGAAAGTCAATACAACAAGTTTAATCTTTTAATTAAAAATATTTATAGGGAGATTAATAAGATAGTTTGATCTCTGAAAGATAACATTTGAAATAAATATTTATGTGTGATGATTATTTTAAAAAATGTTGCTACATTTGAAAACATTAAAATTAAATTATTTTGAAAAATAAAAATCAAAAAATTTAAATCCGTCTATTAAGAGTAAAAATTCTGTTCAAAATGAATTCAACATTGAATATCTAATATGTCGAATAACTATCATAAACATCTTACAAAACAAAAACAGCAGAAAAAAGTAACATACATTTACTGAGCAATTAAAGTATAATGTTTCAATCTAGGACGTAATTATTCCCTAAAAATGATATGAAAAAAATTTTAATTCTCTATTTTTAGATAAAATTCTTTTTCGAAGCTAAAAAGTTCTCAACGAATGCAAACAACATTTCTTGAGGTTTCTATCCTTGGAATTCGTATGATTGTCAAACGATTCTGTCATAAGCACTATACGATTTATGCATTCTATCATTCGCTACTTTTATCACTAATGCCTTTAGGAGTTTTTAGACTGAAAAAAGGCTGAATTTGAAATGATGTGATTCCTTTTTTTTCTTTTGATCCGGAAACGCTACATGATAATTTGTATTCTTTGAATCTGGAGTAATAATGTTTCGAATGCTCATTAAGCCAGTAGCTCTGGAAAAGATTTTCTAAAATTATCTCTAGTTTTGGATTAGTTTCAGAATTTTGTTCTGTTAACTATATCAAAAGTAATTTCACATCGTTTCATTTAACTTTTGCAAAGATTCGTTATTCGTCTCAGAATATTTCTTTCATTTGATATCATTTCTTAACCAATAAAATTTATTTTTTTCTTGTTTGGAAAGAAAAATTTGTATGTTCACACATTTTGCATAAATGCATACTGTAAGTATAATTTTATATAGTAAGTAATTTAAAGTATAGTAAGTAATTTAAAGTATAGTAAGTAATTTAAAGTATAGTAATTTATAGTATAGTAATTTAACACTAAGTATAGTAATTTAAAGTAGTATAGTAATTTAAGTATATAGTAATTTAAAGTATAAATACTTTAAATTCTTCTACATTAAAAATAGTTTATTGATATTTTAGAGTATAACAT
Organism: Argiope trifasciata; assembly: GCA_026543055.1. Lineage (NCBI taxonomy): Eukaryota > Metazoa > Arthropoda > Arachnida > Araneae > Araneidae > Argiope > Argiope trifasciata. Next base: position 140,710 of record JAPMOQ010045292.1, read on the forward strand.
CAAATTAATAATACCAGTTCTTTTTCTCCTTTTAAAAGTTAACAATAGAATTTCAAATAGAAAATTTAAAACTCTTTTAAACTAATACGTTTTAGCATGTTTTTCGTGACAGCAGTTTATTTTTCCATAATAATATTTTGTCTTCAAGCCTTGGTGGTTTTGTTATTTGGATTGTTTAATGCATTTTCATATGTCAGTTGGCTATTGAAGATTCTTAAATTTTATTTTTCATAATTTAATTAACATATTTGGAAAATTTTAATAAAACAAATATATATCCATTTTAAATATATGCATATATTCTTTAAAAACGTTTTTAAATGAACAATATAAAAAATAATTTATTATTTGGGAGCATAACACTCCCCCAGATTATGCGGATAAAACAGGAAACTTAAGAACAGAAATAAAATATGATATTTATAAAGAGATATTAGAATATAAGTTCAAATTACCCTTATTTATCAATATAAATAAGAAAGGTTGAAATGAAAACAATAGATAATTGACAAACATAAAGGATATTTTTTATAACGTAAGAATTAATTCGTAAGGTAAAAACATTTGCGAGTTTTATAATGATACTCTTGCAACTGTTCATAATAATTACAAAGATGTAAGTATTTAGGCATTGAAATAATTTGAGTTATTTTTATTTTAGATTATTTATTGTACACAACGAGAAGAAGAAAAAACATTTACCATAGTAGAAAACGTAATAAAAATTACCTTTTTGATATAACATTTTGCATTATCTAAGCTGTATTACTCCGGCGACATTTCAGATACACATTAATTTCAAAATTGCACATGAGAAGATATGAGGATGAGAAACTTACGACTTGGTAGTTGGCTCTCACCTCACGTATGAGTACAGAAATAATATGGAGACGACTACTCACTACCGATAATGTGATGTGATTTCGAGGGAAAGACTGCGCTGTGGCCGGTGTTAGTTTTAAGACTCAACCTTAGTTTCTAGACTCACCCTTAGTTTTTTCATGACAGTCAAGTCATTCGGGTTTTAAACATATGCCTCAGGATGTGTCGGAGCAGTGAATATGTAATTATTTAAACGATTTATATATACCGCCTAAAACCGGTATATATAAGGCAGGTGGCTGCAGTCAGTCGAGTCGGAAAAAGTTGAAGCGGAACAGCGAAGAAAATGGAAAGAAGACCTGAAGAAGAATCAAGAGATAAGACGAAGCTGAACGGCCTGGTGTTCAACGAAGAAGACAAGAAGCGCTGTGGAATTAATCGGGAAGACCTAAGAGATAGAGGTCTTGAACTGTGGAGTCCTGAAAGGAGGACTTCTAAGTGGCATATACAGACGAAGCCTGTGTCGTGTGTCATAGCCCGTTGTGCCGTCGTCGGGAACGGAGCTGTCCCGAACTAAGTCCCGTTGGGAGAAGTCCCGTTGTGCGAAGTAGTGAGTCGACAGCAAAGGCAAGAAAAGGTAGAGGAATAGTTTCAGCCTGTTCTGGAGAGACCCAGGTTGTGTAAAGTGAGTCCCTTATAGATTCCTTCTCCGGCTGAATCCTGTCTGGCCGCTCTGTGAGCTGTGTACATTGTCACTACGGAATTTCTGGCTGTGGACTACTACTTATAGTGTGGTGTCTTGTGTGTTCATCTCGGCAGTAAATAGTTGTCTCATATTTGTGTTGTGAATATTTGCCGTCTTTGTGCAGTCCTGTCCTCGTCCTGTAAATAAACGTCTGTGTTGTGTCTTCTAATAAAGGACTGATCATTCTGTGCATCTCATCTCTAACACCATACACAACCACTATACAAGGTTAAAAAGAACCCGACGGATTAAGGATAGGAAATCCTTAACAATATATATGTGTGTGTGTGTGTGCGTGAGTAAAGAGAGCAAGCAGTTGTAGTAGAAAGCGCAGTTGTGGTAAACTGAGTGGTAAGAAGGCAAAATTATTGTTTGCTTCAAATAAGATTTCTTCATTTAAATAATTTTGATAATTATTAAAAAATACATAATTTTTATTTTTATTTAAGGAGAGAAAAAGAAATGAAAATCTTTTCAATGTTTATTCAATAAAGATATACAATTTTATAACTAGGATTTATGAAAGGGAATTTTTTGAATATAAACAAATTCTTTGTTAAAAAATTTAGAAACTATGTTTTTTTTAAATTGAAAATTCTCTTCAAAAAACGAAAAAAGGGTTAAATTTTCTATATTTAGAAGAAACTATTTTTCTTCATGAAGCCGTTTTCTCATTTTCTCTTTTCTATCCTTAGTAAAATACGTTAAGAAAAACTGGACTGTAATTCTTATTATTCCAACAATTTCTTTTCTTTTTTTATTGTTTAAAACAGTATTAAACAACGCCTGCATGAAACTTCCCTTTATCTTTTTTATCATTACTTGACTATAACTTCGGTGAAACGTTGTAACAGTAGAGTTAAAAGAGATTTAATTTAAGATTCAATGGGCGCCATTTTCTTTAGCATTTTGGAAAGGCAGTATGATAATTTGTTTTATGCCAGCCTAGAGCGATAATGATTCGAAAGCTCATTAGGATTTCCGAAAGTAGGAAAAAGTAGGAAGAAAAGAATCTCCTGAATTATATCTCACTGACTGGATAAATTTGAGATTATTTTTTCCGGCAGTGGAGCTGAAATCGATTTCGAATTTATAGTTTTTTTTTTTCAAGCAAATTCGTAAACCATTTGCTGATTATTTCCTACTTTTGATGTTGTATGTTTAGTATTTTTTTACGAATTACGTTTATACTTTTCTCTCTGACAGAAGAAGAATATTTGTGTGTGTATGTATGGATTTTAATTTCAGGAATTTTTTTCTGATTTGATCAGGAATTTTGAATTCTGATATAATTTTCAAAATATGTCATCCAGATATTGAAACTTCAGATGAAACTTTTCTGTGCCAAATTTTATTTTAATTCTTTGACAGTGACAAATTTGTTATTGCTATCTAGAATGAGGCTTCATATTCTGGATAACTTCAAAATAATAATAGTTAGAAAACTAGTCCCGAATATATTTATGATATAAATATATTCGGTCTCATTGATTTTAGAGATAGCTTAACAGAAAAAGTAAAAGAAAGATAATATTAAATAAAGATAATAAAGAAAATAAAGATAATAAAGAAAATATTTACGGAATCGATGTGAAGACAGGAATCAAAGGACCACCATCCCCACAAATAAAAAAAAATATGATGAACAGAAGAGTGTTAGAAACATGGAGGAGCAAATGTTATCACTTTAAAAGAATGTATTTATTAAAATACATTTTATAATCCCTTCTAAGGTAAAGGAAATCAAAACACAGGCATTATCATTAAGAGGAGTTTAAAAAATGCTGCTTCTACGTGCTCTATATAGTATCAAATTAGACCAAAAAAATTTTAGCTTCTAAACTACATCACATAATTAACATAAATTTTAAAAAAATGAAACAAACTATACTATGTTGAAAAATGCCACATTTTTGAAAAAGAACATTATAGACCATTAACTATTATGCTAAGTATTAAAAGGCATACCAAAAACCTTTTCTTTTAAAATAACATTTTGAAACTACCTTTTTTGCCATCCTATTCGTGCAGTTTTCTTCATAGGAACTTCGCAGCTTTTACAAACTTTCAGCGCTTTCACTTTATATGCGGAGACTAATGAGCATTTTGGTAAAAACATTAGCGCGCAATTTAATTAACCATCTCTGACTTTCCAGGCAACATTTATGTTGCCAGCCCCTTTCTTCTTAACTCAAATATTAAATCCTGCTTTAGGGTTTCTTTTCATCAAGAAATATAAGTAGATTCTACATTGTGCCCGTATCAAAGTATTTATATTCAGCCAGGCATAAAGTATGCAAGTCATGGATAATATGGGTAAGAAGTTATTATTGCATTATATACAGTAACCCTTGGAAATAATTTCATTATAACAGGTTATTTCAGATCTGGGACTTCCATTTTTAGAGTTTTCGAATGGTGTCCATAAAAAAACTAATTATTTCATTTAGACTGCTGTATTTTTTAAACGTTTGTTCAAAAAGTATTTAATAAGTAGATAAAACAAGTATTTTATTGATGACTAAAATTAAATAGTTAGAATAATAAAACAACAGATAATAATAATTTCAAATAATATTACAATGATTACTAAAATGTCTCATCCATTATAATTTTTTTAGAATTTATATTTTATTTGAGTTTTGTTTCCCCTCGCTGATGCTAAAGCGAGTATTCTTTAACTTCCCCGATGTTTCAAATATGGATTCGAATTATGAAACTTTTATATAAAAATGAGATATACTTCAAAGTCAAGTTCCTAATATTTCAAATTTAAAGAGTTTTCCATTTTTCGTCAATGTTAATTTTCTGGAATCTTGGATTCTTATTTCCACATTCATGAAAATATGAATTTTTAAATAATTGAATCGGAATATCAGAATAAAATATTTATCTCTTAAAAGAAAACCTTTAACTTCAATGGCTGTTTCTGGCAAATGGCTAATAAGATTTAAGAAATTTGAAATTCATTTCAAATGATAATTTGAATTTTGAAGGGCAAAAGTAAGATAATGCACTGAGAATAACTGAGAATAATAGTAAAAAATAAGATATTTCATAAATGTTATAAAAGTAAACAAATTATAAAAACCAAAAAAATATTATAATTGCAAAGTTTTTAAAAAAGTTAATTCTATCAATCGATTTTATTCTTAGCTTTGTATGCAATTATGAATTATATATGCACTGTTTAAATTTAAATAAATTAATATCTTAAATGAAATCAAATTTTTACAAAGCCGGTTTTGTCGGACTGGATTGAAATTTCTAATATATGTTTATAGTAACTTTCGCATACACAAATTAAAGAAGTCTATATTTATATTTTTTGAATACCATTAAATTTGAGATTAAATCATCTTTAATAAATGTATTCAACTATTACAAATATTTATTTTTTCCTCTAATAAAAGTAGAATGTAATCAAATATTTGATGAAAACCTGTTACATTTTATGCGATGAAAAAATAATTTTATTTTTCAACTGAAGGTGATATAGTACTATCTAAATATTTCCTTATTTTTAATATTTGCAAAGATTTTTTTAATTCATTTTATACTTACCGCCTATAGCGACTAGCCGGTTCACCCATCTTAATGCTCATTGAAATTTTAATGATTAAATATTTTATATAACTCCTATTTTAAAAGCTCTTTCATCAAAATATTTTAAAGCTTCAAATTTTGATAGTCATATAATACACTCATAATATTATTTACGTCTTCAGCCATTGAGTAATATGGATCTCTCTAATTTTTATTATCTCCCGTATAATATAAGCTTTCAATTAGAGTTGAAACTGTTATAATTTGCACTTAATATAAGCTAACCTATAAACAATTTATTTATAGTATGTAACTGAAATAAAACAAAACAGCAGACAGCATCAATTGTCAACAATCAGAACACAATGCGCATGAGTGAATTTTCTACGCCAGTGTGTGTATCGCAAATTCGTGAATTTTCTAAGGCAATTGTGGTAGGGCTATGCAGATTTGAATTTTTTTTATTTCCTTTATTCTGTTTTATTTTAATTCAAAAGTACTTTAGATTGAATAAAAAAATGGATTAATAATGTTTAAATAAATTAATATTGTTTTAGTTTAACTGTATCAAACATTAATCAAATAAACAGAATCTTTTGAAATAGCCTGTCGAAAGCATGTTAACCCTAACCTCCTTAGCACTGTAAAAAAAAAAAAAAAACTGGTTTTGATCATTTGGTGGGGAAATTGAAAGTGCTTTTGGCTGCAAAGTTAATTTTTAATTAATAATTAAAATTCTAATTAAAAATTCAAAAACAGTGAATCGATGTTCCCATATCCGACCTCCAAGGTATACATGTACTAAATTTTGTAGCCGTAGGTCAAACGGTCAAGCCTGTAGAGCACCAACACATACATTAACTTATATCCAGTTTTTTGATGAATTAAGAATTTATTTTGATGTAATAATAAAGGTAATTAACTAATTATTTAAATTATTTTTTCGTAAAAATTTATGCCATTAGAATGCTCCAGCCGTTTTTTTTGTTTCAGAATTAGCAAAACAAATTTCAGAAAATGTAAGTATTATTTAGCATCATTATAGATTACTTATCAATCATATTTGACTAATAATATTAAATTAATTATGTTAATTATTTTATTTACATATTTAATTCTACTCTTTCAAAGATTTGAGAGAGTAGAAACAAAATCATTTGTATATTTCGCAGTTTCAATCAAATGGCTGTTCAATCTCATTCAAAATATTTTCACATTACTTTTTCCTAATTAGTTTTCTTCTTTTTTTTCAATTCAATGAAGTGAATGAATTGGTATCCTGCAAATTATAATAAAAAATTAAGGAAGAAAAAAGTATTTAAAATTTATAAATTTAGAATTTTCTTCCTTATTGTTCAACTGGGTTATAAAAATAAAAATCGCAGTGAAATTATAGTTATGAGAAAAAAATAAATTGAACTTAATAATCGTAACCAACGGATAAGATGTAATGTAGTATGCAGAGAGAAAAGTAAATAAATCTCATGAAATTTAAAAATTCAGTTTTTTAAATCTTAAAGTGACAGTTCTTCACTGGAAGCACTTTTAAAAAAGTAATTCTTAAAATGTTAAAAAATAATAATTTTGTTTATAAAAAGAGAAAAAGGCCCATTATTCAATATTTAATAAGATGATTAATTACCTTAACAATCATATTTAAAATAAAAACATTAAAAAAACTTTTGTTTATGTATCTGAAATACTATTTTTTTCTTCAGAGATAAATTATTACAGAAAACTTCTATGAAAACATGTTTAAATATTTAGTTTAGAAGAAATTCTTTTTTTTCTCAATTTTCCTTTTTTTTCTAAAATAAATTTACTTAGTGAATATAAACAAATTTTGTTGTTTCTGCTATAGTTTTGATACATTTTTTCTCAAAAATGCTTTAAACTTCATCCATGCGAAGCATTGTTTAGCTTATTCAGACATTCTTTGTTTTTATTCCCAACGTCTTTCGTAAATTGATTGAAGAGAAATTCAATGATTTCATTTTTTTATCGCTGCTTCGAACACGATGAATGATAATTTGTTTTGTTCCAACCTGAAGAGACAGTGTTTGGGAAACTTCTTACTACTTTGACTTCTAAAATTATATCTAACTGTCTAGATTAGTTTGAATGTTTTGCTTTATTTGTTTTTGAGAATGAAATCCATATTGATCCATATTATTTTTTTCCATATAAATTAATTATTCATAGTAAAATATTTCCTACTAGTAAAATAGATTTCCGATTTCTTTCTTTAGATAATGTAATATATTTTTTTAAAAAGTATTAATATTTATGAAATTTGTGGCCTTGCATTGGATCAAAAATTTTATATCTTATATACTTCTCTATTTTAAATATATGGTTTCTCTAACTTCAAATGTGAGGTCAAATGTTCTTTGTCAGCATTACTTTCTTCCGATAACAATTAACATTTAAATATTTCAAACACTAAACTTATAATGCTGTTCTGTTAAAAATACTTTTTAAATGGTGACATAATTTTTTTAGAATTTATTTGTGTCTTCATTCCATAATTTCAAACTTCTGTTATTTGGAGCTTTTGTGGCACATGAATACATAGTTTTAATTTATGGATTTTTAAATTAAACTATACTCCTTCTATACCTTTTAAAAATAAAATTAAAATGATCAAGATAAATTTATAACATTACAATGGATTTATAATGTTTTAAACATAAATGATTAAAGATCATGATTATTTAAATTCTGATAAAATTATTTAAAACTCCCTCAGAACAAAATAATAATTGTTATTATTCCAAAAACTGAAAATAATTTATTCCAACAAAGTAAATTATGAATTAATGACCCAATGACTTTCCACTGCCAATGATAAAGTAGATAAATGACTTATACAAGCAATCTGCATTTTATTCGGGATTTTATATCCAAGTTATTGAAAAAAAAAAAAAAAACGAAACATTTATATTGTGTAATAGTGCTACGTACATATTTATGGCAATTTAAAATAAATATATTTTTTTAAAAATATGAATATTTCAAAATAATGAACTGTGTTATATTATTCGGTAATATTAAGGAGTACTAATATTCAGAATACTAAAAAAAATCCTTCAATATTGTTTATACAACCACTCTCTCTATATTTTTTGATAGAAAAAAGTGAACTCTCAAAGCAGGTAATTTGAATTCACGATATAAAACTCATTATAAGAAACAATTTAAATACTAATATCGATTTCATTGTTAAAGAATTTTGTAGAATTGCGTTTTGTTTGCTGCTGAAATTAAGGCTGAATTAGTCGAAACAATAAAAAAAATTAATGCAACTTAAAATTTGAGTTAATTAGCAGTAAAAAATAATGAATTTATATTAAAAAGCTTTAACAACCATTATACATAGCAATTAAAATTTTATTGATGAAAAGTGACACTGATTTTCAAACTTCAAACAGTTTGTAAGAATGGACTTTTATATGGACGTCATAAAAATTATCTTTTTAAGATGTTTCTAAACATTCGTAACAACAAAATTAAAACTCCTACCCCAACCCCAGCCAGCCATAGCAGTTGAATAAATCTGAATAATGGAAATGACACGATTTAATTCCAAATTGAGATAGACTCAAAATAGTTCGAATTATGGTTTAACACATGCATTCAACACATTGATTTAAGGGATATGATCCGACATTTGAATAGCGGCAACTTAACCAGATAGCATTATTATTTCCAGTTAAGCTGGTAACTTCAAATGGCTTAATCCCATAATTGAAATACCCCCCGATTCACTTTTGCTCACTCGCGAGTAGCAGTTTTAGACCTATGAAATTTGTTTGATTTTTTTATATTCGAAATCAATGTGTATTCTAAGTTAATGTTAAATCGTTCAAGCGACTTCATCAAAAATAATGTGTTGTATTGAAATATGCATCATATCTAAGAAAAATAATTTCAAATTCATATTTTCCATTCAGTAAGAAGTTATGAAAAATAAAGTAGTGATCATGAACTATTCCCAGCATCTTTCTAGCATACTTTACAGTAAAGTTATTTTTTTCATTCCATTTCTTAAAATTATGGATTTCGATTAAGGCTGCGTATATACAGGACATTAGTGAAATATCATTACCGAAAAAAGATGTTGGGATCGAATCTAGTCTTTTAATTAATTATATCTTAAAGCACATATTTTGGACACATTTTGGATAACTGAAGAACACCAAAATTTGACATTAAACTTCATTTGCAGTTTCAAGATAACAAGCATAATATTATTTGCCATTGCATTTATAAGTTATAGCATAACTTTTACTGAAAAGTATACAGAGACGAGCGTCCAATTGTTTGAAAGATTTGTTTCAAACTTTGAGAACTATTTGAATTTTAGATGCCAAACTTTTTATGCCTAATTTTATTTGCCAGCTCTTTTCATTTTGTAGTTGGTGAATTTTTAAGATCTCGAACAGCATTAGCATATTTTCTGTGAATTGAATTTTTATGAAATTCTGATAGGAATCAACAAATTAGGGCTTAGTTTCTGGTACCAAATTTATGATCATTCTATTTCTGAGCTATTGTATTCACAAACAGACAGACAATGCAAAAAGTACGTTTTTATGGTTCAGCAAGATCTCATAGTTCATAAATATCTTGAAATCAATTGTTTTAAGATTTCAAATAATACTTTCTAAATGCTTTGTATATAAAACTGTTTTTAAAAATTAAAAAATATGTATGCGAAGGAATCTATAAAAATAAAATACTATTTTGATATGATTTGTATGAAATATCATTTCATTATTTATCATATATATATCTTTATTTATTTGAATAAAGTTGTCAAATGTTGTTAATTTTTTAACATAAAGATACATAACTAGGAATAATAAACATAAATACTTCAAAAAATCCTTTATATTATCATTTTATATTAGTTTTGAAGGAACTAGCAAAGGCAATATATAGTATTTAATATGGCGATTTAGATTTATAAATATGTTTCGTAAAACCTTGAATATACGAACGGAATATTTATTTCTTGTGTCTACAAACAGTTCTGCTTAATAGAAACAAATTGTTTGACAAAAATTTAATTACTCTGGACACGATAATAAAAAATTAAGTTATCTATTTTTAGAAAACATTCTCCTTCGATAAACGCCATTTTCTACTTTTTCTCTTTTGTTCTTTTATAAAAATATTCTCAGAAAGTTTTTAACTATATTTTTTGCTTTCAAATATTTCGATTTCTTTGTCTGCTTTGAAAGTTTTTTAAACTGGCAATACGAAATTTTGCTTCATATATTCTATTGCTACTTTTCTTCTTACTTCAGTGCATTGCCGAAATAGAGGAAAAAAAAATAATGATTTAATGATTGTTTTTTTATCTTCCGAATGCAAACACAGTACTATGATTTTATTATTTTAGTTCAGATTAGATGATTAATATTAGATAATTCAGAAGCCAATTATGATTTAATTTTTAAGAATTCATTTCATATTTTATACTTCGTTGATATTCTTTTATTGATGAATGTGATAATCTTTTTATTGGTAGGGAAGATACAGTTGTTTTCAAATAAATAGATTTCCTCATAAAATAAATCCATTAAAAGTTTGAGTCGTATTAATGAATGCTCCTGATTAATGATGTTGGAGATACAGTTTAATTTTTGCAATTGCTGCTTATATTTCTATCTATGATTGATTGATTACTTATTAAGTTTTTTTTTAGATTTAACAAGATTAACTTTTAACAAATATTTCTTATGTCAGTTGTTTGCAAAGATTTTAATAAGATATTATATTAATATATGCATTATTAAAATATATTATTGATCTCTTAAAATCCAAAACAATTTTTTGTAACATTGAATTTTACTTCTATTACATCAAAAGTAAGTACTAATTCTTAAATGTTGCATTGTCATCTTTATATATATATATGTATATATATATATACATAATTGACATATTTTATTTTTGCTTTAACTGAAAAATTTCCATCATATTTTCTTGCTGTGGGGCTTCACTTTTTACTATTTCAAGTCTTAGGTTTTAAAATTTATGTACATTAAAAATCTATTTTGCTGAAAATGAAAGAAGTTGGAATGAACAAGTTTTTATATAGAAAATACTTGTTGTGGTTTATTTAATTTTAAATTACCAATCTAACGTAAAATAATATCTCAAAATGTCATAATATTATATATCCTAAATTATATTTTATTTTCCGAAGACTGTGCGAAGATTTGCTTCCAAATGTTTTTAAACATAAAGGCATATTTCTATTAATATGCATAACAGTAGAACCTTAATGGCCGTTGATCAGGATTGCTGCATTCATAGGATTGACGTCCCTTAGGTCGTGAGTTCAAAATCTGTCTGGTTAGAGCCTCCCCGTGTGTTTGGTGATTGGTGCACGAATCATTCTCTCATGGCCACAAAATTCTCCAATTCGAAACAATACCACTAGTGGTACTGAATCAGAGGTATTCTATGCACCATAAGAATCATTATAATAGGTAATATTCTTATACAAAATCTAAAATGGGAGATTTACATAAATCGTATTATAAAAAAGATTAAATATCAATGCATTATATTTTGTCGTTATTGATATATATTTCTATTCTTGAGTTCATGCTATGTCTTCTAAAAACAGCATAAATATTTGCCTTAAATATATCACTGTTTTAATAATCTTAAAATGCTGAAAAATATTTTATACGTCCTGTAAATAATTTATAATTGAAACAGATAAATGTCTTGTTTTTCTAAGTAATATAATCATTTGTAAAATTATAAGCAGGTAATTTAAATATACCAATTTAAAACTTCTCAACCTTTTTTTTATTTATTTTTCATTTCCAAAGAATCAAAACAAAATTGTTTCAGTCATTTCCATATCCATATTCTTACAACAAATACAATGTTTCCAAACAGTTTCATTGTTAATTTCCAAATAAAAAATAAGGGTTTTGAAACAACAAAAAACATTTAATTCAAAAAATATGAAATATCAATGAATGAAATCAATTATTTTATTTATCTTGAAAATACAATCAAGTGAAATAAAAATCGCATTCCAAATTTCTTTTTATTTAATTTTTTAGATGAAACTAATGTCTAATGCAACATAATATTATACAATAACCAAATTTCAAATTTTGAGATTTGAATTTCTGCTAATCAAGTGAATGTTTTTTTAGAAAGAGAAACTGCAAAGAAAATAATTCTATTAAATACCATTCATATTATATTTATCTCATTATTTTCGTTTTGTGTGAAGCAAAGATCACGATTTAATAAATAGAAACCAATCAATGCCTGATAATACGATTTGTTGTAATTGTTAATTTTTTGTCGATTTGTCTGTAGTAATTAAGGAATGTAAAATGTTTAATCTTTAAATCATAAAAAAGAAATTAAAACTACTTTATGAGATTATTTCTTTTAGAATAAGCCGGGTTAATATTAATAGCTTTCAATAAATAATTCGGAAGAAGTTAGAAAAATATTTATATATGTCTATATTTTTATTAGAAAACAGAAATCCAATTATTCAATAATTATTAAGGTTACTAAATTCCTTAATCATCAGTCTAGAAACCGGAAATGAAAGGAAATGCTTTTTTCCGTCTATCTATAATACAAGACATATTTTTTTAGGAAATAATATGCTCTGTAGAAACAAAACAAAAAAGTAAAACTCACTAATTAAAAAAAATCTTCTATTCTTTTCGAAAGAAAAACAACACTTTGAATGCAAACAGTATTTTATCCTGTTATTTTGTCCTTTCTTCCTTTTATTCGTCTGAACTGTTATAAGAATCATCTGCTCGAAGCTTTACTTTGTCTTTTCTATCACAACTTGTCTTTATACCCAACGTCTTGGTGAAAAAAGCCCAAAAGAAAATATATTTAAATTGAAATCCAATGATTCCAAGTTTCTTCGCCATTTTGGAAACTTTGTCTTATAATTTGTTTTATTCCAGACCAGCTCAATAATGTTCCGAAAGCTCGTTATGACCAAGAAAATAATTTCTAAAATAATATCTCACCGTCTGAATTAGTTTGAGAATTTTGTTCCAGTGCCCAGACTGATAATCATTTCATTTTTTAAAAAAAATTCTGTCTCAAAATCGGAATAATTTAGTATAATGAATTTTTTTCTGTGTAAGGTATTGGGAGTTTAGATTACTTTCGTTTAAAAAGAATGATTCATTTTTTTTTAATTTTTAACAAAATCAGTAATTATTAGATTATGACTCACACTGCTGAAAACATTTTTTCCGAATACTTTTGTGAATAGCAAAGTAGGTGCATTTAGAACTCAAATGGCAATATTGTTTTAATTATATACTTTTAAAGTTATAGGTTAGAGTTTATAGAAGGAAACTAAACTTAATATTGGTGGCAACATGAAATTATCATCATTAGTCTACTTATATTTTTATCCAAATTCTTTTTTATGAGCAATATACTATCATTTTATTTTGAGGAGATGATAGATGCCCTTTTTTTTCAAAATGCATAATTTAATTTTTGTTTTTGCAAGAATATTCAAAATTTATTAAGACATTAAGATTAGGTTTAAATTGATAATTATTAACCGGAAATTATTCATTCGAGTTTTTTAAAATCTACTAATAATAGAGGAGAACATGGGTAATAATGTGTGTTTCTACCTTAAAGAATAGGTAATTGGATTGGAAATTGAGATTCGAAATAAACATAATTTGATGACTGTGAATGTATCAGTCTGATATATTTTCATAATTTATTTCAATGTCATCCTAATACATTATGAAAAATACTAATGTAGTCATTCATATCTTTGAAAATTTTTTTAGAATTATTACAAAAATCCTGAAATTTATTTTTTATTGCACGTTAGATTCAAATGATATTTTTTTTCATTTATTTCTTCTGGTATGTTTCAGGAACATGTTTAAATTTAGCAAGCAATAGCGGTTATTTGTTAATGTTGTTGTTCTAATCATTTTCCGTTTCAGATTAAAAATCCAATTTACGGTGAAATAAAATGTAGGAAGAACAGAAGAAATGCGAAAAAACCTAATCATAAGAAATTTAAGGTTTCCAAATTATTTTATTCAAAATTTGAAAAAAAACCAGTATTTTTTAGTGTAGAACAAATATATGCAAGCAACTTAAAAAAATAACATAATATTTGATACATGAAATACTATTCTTTCAAACCAATTTGTAGATTAAATCAGTTATTGGTAAATAAAACAAAGACTTTTTTCTAAGATTTTGCTTAGCTGCATATAATATATTTATAATAAGGAAATTTAATCTTCAGATTATTTGGAATCGCAGAATGTCCTTATCCAGTTAACACAGCCTCTCGTATACTATGTCACAATGTTTAATTTTATAAAATATTATATAATTATTTTTGCTATAATATGCAGTGAGAGCAAAATAAGCGATGTTACAGTTTATAAAATCAGAGTAACACATTCAATCAGTATTGATTACATGTTGTTACTTTACTTTTTTTCGTCTCATATAAAAAAATGATCTTCAAAATCAAGTAATTATATAGATAATGATAATTTTTTTTAAATAATAGGTGGTGATACTTTTTCTCTTAAAATGATCTTTTCAAACCAATTAGTCCTCCAGAGAGATAATTCATACATTAAACAAAAGCTTTTATTGCATAATTTCACGTTAAATGTGTTTGTAATTGCTTTTATAAGCTGATTTATTTATATATTTATTTGGAATTTTAACACGTTCTTGCCCATTTTGCACTGTATTGTTGTACCATATATTCTGTAATTCGTTGTTGAATAATAATGTTGTTTAATATTCTACAATTTATGATTGTTATAATAAGTGGTGAGAGCAAAATGAGCGTTGTAACTATTTAGAAAAAAAAAGAGTAAGAATTTAATCAGCAATCGGTGTTCCAATTAACAATGGAGTTTATTCAGTTATTTTAGTTATATTAATGCCCTTTTGTAAATCAACACCAGAACTAATTTGGGATGGACCTAGTAATTTTCAATCGTGGTCAGTTAACGAGGACAATACCTGATCTGGCACCACCACTCCACACCACACCAGCGGGAGCAAGAAAATTAATCATAAAGTTAGAGGATGTATTGAAATTGGATGTGATGATAACTAATTAATGATTAATTAGTTAGTGATAATTAATTAAAATAACGATTATCTGTTGAAATTGCAAGTCATTTTTATAATGGCTGCAATGAGAAGTTTTAAAGTTTCAGTATGAAGTATATTATAATTTTGCGACTTTTAACGTATAATAGTTTCAATATAGTTTTTTTTTTCTTTGAATTTTATCGTTGAACTTAGATATAAGAACTTTTACATTGTAAATAAGAAATATTATTTTTTAATGATATTTATACAAATATAAATTTTAGTTATATTTTATAATTCCTTAATTAATCTGTATGGTTTGCATGTTCTAATCTTATGGAAATTCTCAGAAGAGTGGGTTATTTTATGATAAATGCTAAGAATTTATTTTGCTATAAATTGGCCCAAACTGAAATGCTTAAAACAAACTAGGAGGCAATAATACTTAATGGTACAAAACCTTTAACATGGCAATCAATAAGAAAATGGAGTGTCTGTATCAGAGCACGAATCCAAATCCCAATTTTTTAGTTCTCTGTTCATTCATTGAAAGAATTGTATTGAAAAATGTTATTCAATCGTGTTTATATTGTTTAAGTTCAAGAAGTAAGAAAAGAATCTAGAAACATATATATTTTTATATCACACATCGATACAAGTACATGAAAATATAATTATGACATAACTCAACGTGCGTGTATCTTTTTGCGTTGCAAAGGACTAAATCTATCTTATAAAAGAATCAAACTTTCAATATTTGTTTTGTGAATAACTTGGTAAAAATTGCACTATTGAAGAAATTTTGAAATATATATGAAATGTAAGAAACCAATTTTTGTAATTTAAACATGAAATTTGAATTAGTTTAGTTCAATCACAAATATGTCAGATATTAAAAAAATGTAAAGCAATTTTGTGATGAACATCATGATTGTAGCTGTAATCAGAGACCAAGGACATCATCTAAACTATCACTTACTTCAACAAATTTCTTAACAGTAGCAACGAAAAACATACGATATAATTTAATTGTTGTGTATGAGGGGTACTTCTTAAATTTCAAATCTGTTTGAAGCTCCTCTGCAGCTAAGTAGAGATTTTATTATCAGAACGGACGTCTTTACATAAAATTAACAGTTAAATTTTTCTTTTTGTTGTTGAAAGAGCATATTATGATTCTTTTCAGCTTAAACAATATTCAGAAAGAAGGTATATTTACTGTAATGATATACACACTGCATTTAAGAAACTTTAGACGCTTCATGTTGGATTGTTTAATGAGATTTTGGGGAAAACATTAAAAGACAAGTTTAATTAAACCATTCCTTAGTTTTGCAAATAAAATTTATGCCATCCTCATTTTCCATTTCGCCTTTGATGGTTAAATACGCCTTCACAAATGTTTTTACTTACCATGACTGTTGCCTGGATTCTGTATGACTTGAATACTCTTAAATAAATATTCATTCTTTCATTCGAAAATGCATATGCTGCAATGTTTTTAAAATATTCTCTATTCTAACTGTAACTTGACATTAATATATTTATTTAGATTTAATAAGACTCCCTAAGGGCATCCCAGATCAGATCATTATGATATATTATAACTGTTTCTCTATATAGCCGAGATCTATATTTTGTCGAATTTGTTGCTATCTAATCTACTTTTTGTGAAACAGCATGCAATCCAGTTTCGCAAAGGTAGGATGTTAAAAATGGTACTAGAATGCGAAATTCCCTTGTTTTTAGTACAGAAAATTCATTATCTACTCTTGTCCAAAGTTTAAAATATGATTTTTTACTAAAATGGCTTTTAGTTTCGCCACTTGTAGTGAAATTTATTAATTTTCCTTCCTCATCAATAGAGAGTCCTTCGAGTGTCTTATGAAATAGATCCCTAACTCACTCGTAACTTGCTATTTGTCGTCAGCAAGAAAATACTTTTTTAAATTATTTGCCAGCATGGTTAAATGATTTTCAGTGGTTGCAAAAACAACTTTTACATTTTTTTTCTTTAGACTTGTAAGTTTCAGTACGTTCATCCACATTCACAAATATTATTAGATTTTTTTTTTTTGCTTTAAATTTCTGCTTCAAAATTCCAATTTTCTACGAAAAGCATTACCTTTATCAATTAGTATCCGGCATATGTACATTATCTCCTTCGAGTTGATTCTTCACGTTATTAATTTCTTGAATATGTCTGCTAAGTAGTTCAATTTCATCACAAATAAACCATCGCGAAACCTCTCTGCCTCCTGTCTGTTTTCTTCTTCTAGGAAAATGGTGATTTATTCTTTTAATTCCTAAAAACTTATATCCCACGTGATAAACATCATGCCTTGCAATAATATAGTAACGCTAATTGTAACGAACCATGTATTCACAAATTGTGGAAAAGGAGTCTTATTTATATATAATTTACTACGATCACAACCGTAGTTAACACAGTAATCAGACTGGGACTCATTTCTTTAGGAGGCAAACCTTTTCATATAGATCATATAATGTGTCTAGACGCACTAAGACATTTTTGTTTTACAAGTGCTTCTACACCTTGGAATTTTCTCGACATTCAACGAGCACCAACGTTGCATATTCCGAATGCAATTTTCTCATTCTATGTTTGCTTTCTTTTATAAAATCATTTAAAATAATAAATAATGCAAGCGCTGTTGTATTGAATTATATTGTTTTGTATAAACGTAGTTCTTCCACTTCTGTCAGATTATCACAATCTTGAACATAGGCAATTAAATAAGCATCTTTATTACTATATGTTGCTTCATCAAACTGTATTGAAAACAATTCGTCATTCAACCTCGATAAAAGCTTCTACAATCTCAATTACTGCTGGCAAAATAAGCTCTTTACCAATCGTATGCGATTTTTTTACATGTGGTTATTTTATATCAAATTTTGTAAGATGAAATTAAAGTTTTTTTTTTATTTACAGAAAAAATTTCTTTAAAAATAATGTATGCTTTTTATATGATTTTAATTTTATCTAGGTTTGTTGTCGTACTTACTATGAAGCGTTTCCAAATGTCGTTTAAGATTATTAGGC
The DNA here is from genome assembly GCA_026543055.1 of Argiope trifasciata. Classification (NCBI taxonomy): domain Eukaryota; kingdom Metazoa; phylum Arthropoda; class Arachnida; order Araneae; family Araneidae; genus Argiope; species Argiope trifasciata. The sequence continues at coordinate 159,012 of JAPMOQ010045292.1, forward strand.
TTCATGCTGTTTGCAGCCAACATTTTTGACAAATGATTAAACTCAAAATTTAAGTATTCTTGGAAATATTTTTTTGATTTTGTTTTGTTGTCTGTATACTTGTTGATGCTTGACTATCGTATAATGCCCGCTTACTTCGCCTTATAAATTTATTCATGAGTCTGCATAAATCTGATGCCATGAATATTTAGTATGGTGAATTGCAATCAACACGAAAACATATATAACATGCATATTCACGATAGATTCGATAGTGATTGGAGGATCGACTCGAATGGGACTGACTGGAATGGAAACTTGCGTTATCGAATATTTTCCTTTTTTATTTGAAAATAATTTGCTCTTTCCCACAAACATTACTCATTTTTTTTCTCTTTGTTACGTCAAGCTTCTGTTTTATTTATTTTTTATTATTAGAAAAAAATGTATTCTCCATTTCTAAATTTAGCTCACCCCCTCTAAGTTAACTTTCATTAATGAATTTTTCTCTTTTCATTTTCTTTTAACATTATCTCTCGGTTTGGGTTTTATTTAAAATATAATATTTTAATTTTCTTTCATTCTTTCCGCTTTCATTCTTTTCAGATGTTCACCACCCACTTGACAAAATGCCAAATGTGGTTTCTCGCCAACGCTGGCTCGCTTTTACATTTGTTTTGAATGTTAAAATTAATTTAAAAACAGAGACATAAATACTCAATATTCATTATTTTTATATACATTTTTTGAACGCAAGATGAAAATTTGGTTGAAAATTGGACCAGGAATACTGAAAGGCTGAGGAACGCTGTATCAATCCATATTAATTTAAATGGAGACAGTAAAATGACATTATTCAGTATTTAGTTTATTGATAAAATTTCATAGCCACCATTTATAAAATATTCAAGAAAAGAACAAAGATTAAATATGAAAGAAATGCTTTATTTGTGTGTCTATAGTAGTTGGACAATTTAAAAAGCGCTTCTTCTATAAATAATATTTTATGAAAAAGATGATTTCTGTACCTTTAGAAGAAATTCCTCTCCTGACTGAACACCATTTTCTCATTTCCCCCTTTTTCTTCTTTCAGTAAAAAGCTCTCAGAAAAAAAAAAAATTGTATTTTTTGTTGCTACTATAACTGTGTTTCCTTTCTTTTTGCCCTAAAACAGTTTAAAACATCGTCTGCACGAAGCTGTTTTTTTTGTTTGTTTATTCGATCGCTATTTGCTTGCAAATCCAGTCCGCTGTTGTTGCTAGTGAGAAAATTCAGACATGTTTGAAGATTAAATGATTACCATTTTTCTAAGCCATTCTAAAAATGCTATATGAATATTTAATTTATTAAAAGTTAGAACAACAGTGCTTCGACAGATCTTTATCACTTGATCTGGGAATATTTCCTAAATTATATATAACTTCTTAGATTAGTTTCAGAATTTGTTCATTTAATGTGTCGGAATTTTATTCCAATTATTATTATTATTCCACATAAGTATTTAAACCGTGTGAACTTTTGTATTTGTATTTGAAATTATTGGTTTAGATTTATTTTTTAATATAAGGAATTTAATTTTTTATTGTTCAAAAAATGAGTGCTCCTTAAATACATGGAATTTACATTCTATCAAATATGTCTAAATTTTCATTGCTTTTAAATAGTCATAATCTATATTTTTGTGCCATTATTTTCAATTTTTATCTTAACTGGGCAACTTTTTTAACTAAATAAATAACAGAATTATTACATTTTCTAAAAAATAATTCATTCGATAAGTTTACAATAAGTAGACAAAACAAATGTGTTTTTTTGTACTGGTCTCATATAATTGAAAAAAATATACAGTGGAATTTACAGACTATCCTTCTTTAGATCCCCAACATCTTTCGATTTGAATGGGTTTAATTTCACTTTAAAAAATCATGTATTTATTACAAAATACGTTTTCTGGAATTTGCGAAGAATGATATTTTTCCACTATGTTGCATTATCCAAACAATCATAACTTAACAAGAAATTAGCCAAATATAATTATTTATGTACCAAAATAATATATATGAAATAGGAGGTATTTTGTGTCTAAATCAAATTTATAATTTATAGAAATAAATTTTTAATTGTTATTTAAAAGTTAAAATTATAGAAAAAATATCTCTTTTTCTATTTAGTGTTGATTTAAAAAATTGTTAATTTTTTTTTATAACTTGATTGAGGCAGACAACATGAAGATTAATATTAGGCATAATTTTCAATTAGAATTGTGTGCTTGTACAAATTAGAATTTAAGATATCATGTATCAGAAAGTAGGCTAATCAACTCATTAAATATACATTAATTAATAATTAGTGTAATATGGTTTTTTCTCACAGAAATGAGTTTTAAAGTATATAAATGGCCTACTGTGAAAAAATTGGTTTTAAAATTAAAATTAAAAAAATCCTCTAGTGAGTGCATACACCTTAAAAAAAGTAAATTTGAAAAAGAATAACACATCAAAATGGCTCGATTTTCTGTATTTACCAGATTCATAATTTAATTCTTAAGTCTTCATAACAAGGCATTTGTCATTTGTACATTTTTATGCTTCAGGTTTTACTCAGAAAGTAATCTATTTCGAGGTGCAATTTTACAGTTTGATACCATTTTATTTTTATTATTAGCTTGAATGTCTCTTCTTTTTATTTTCGTTTTAAATCCATGACAGTTCTAAACTCATTTTTATTAATTTCTTGGACAAATGAATAAAAAGAATTTTTGTGGTAAATAAAAGAGGGAAATAAAAACATTATAAGATTAAGATAAGGTTGATCACCTGCCTCGGAGTTAAAGAAAAAATAGAATTTCAGAATTTTACTTGAACGCACAATAACTTAAGGCGCCTAAAAATTTGAATCATTTTCGTAAATAACCTCTTCAGATGCAGATCAGATTTTTTTTTTCCAAACAGAAAAATACTTCCTATTCAAATATATGTACTTGATATTTTTTCGCTTATAGAAAAAAGCAAATAAAACATTTCTGGTAGTATTAAATGTATTACGATGTTCCTGGTGATGATGCTCTTTTTAGAGACTTTCAGTTTTGAAGAAATTTGAAATGATGGATGCAACCATTTGTCCGATTCTAAGATCAAACTAAATGTCCAAAATCATTGATATTGTCTGATTTTCCTTAAATTTCTTAAATCTGCGATCATCTAAAAATAATTAATATAAAATAATGTTAATATTAGAGTAGCATTTTTCAATCGCTCTGCATTTTCCTACATATTGTGTAAATGAACCTTCATAATGAATTGTATTTCCATGATATAGAAATGATATATTAACAGCTATAGATATTTAAAATGAAATTTTCCTGTTTGTATAACTTATTAATTTTTTTTTCTTATTCTCTCATAAACACTCTTATCATCATATAAACTTCACAAAAATTAAAAAATAATGTGTTATTTTCTTCATTTTCCTTTTAGCAATAGAATATGCTTACTTGGATGTATATCAGAGAAAATAAACAAAACGTCTTAAATTTACTCAATGGTTATATTTATTGCAGGTAAATTATGTTACTTAGTATTACTTTTTTTAAATGTCCAACATTAAATAATTAATGATAAATAAATTTAACTAATCAGAAATAACAATTTTAAAATAAAACGCGTTATAAGAAGAGATTTTAGATGCTAATCTTTCTGATATAATTGATTGATTATAATTGGGAATTATAATGGTAAATGCCAAAAATATGATTACAATATATATATATATATATATATATATATATATATATATATATATATATATAATATTTTTTCATTTTAATCTAAAACGTCCAACATATCACTTCGGGGGGGCTATTTTTCTCATTAGAAATATATTTATATAAATTTCGATAATTAAGTCCAAAATTCTTAGCTTGAAGTACATTTGGATATAGCTTTTGAGGAAGATAGACATTCACTCTTATTAACATTCATTAAAAGTATTCTATAAAATAATCTATGGAACTGCAACTATAACAAACAAACTAATACAGTTTTCATTCGTGACATTTTCCCAACATTTAAATAAAGATATATTTGTATAATATTACATATACTTTCTTTGTAAACCCTTTATATATATTTTTTAAAAATTTCAATGGCTTTATTTAATATTTGGTAATTTAATGAGCTGTAGTGAAAAACATTAAAAGTCAGTTTAATTAACCATCCCGTAACTTTTGAAACAAAGCTGAGGCTGCCCACGTCTTTTTGTTTCAGGTAATTATAACCACCCTAGTTCATAATATCTTTCAACTCGTTGAATATTTAGACTATGAATGTCAATAAAACTCTTGAATAAATTATCATTAATAAATACGATGCATATGAATGCTTTGCTTTATTATCGGAATAATGTCCGTTATTGATCTATGCTTTTTGAAGCATATTATTAACCAAGTTTCCTCATAGTCTTTCCTCTTAGCTTTATATTATAAAGCTTACAAAGGGAATGCATACAAAAATATTTTTATTTATTTATGTATGGGAGTAACTGGGAAATTTCTTAGTACATTTAAAAATTAATATTTTTTGAAAATATTTACTGGGTGAGCAACGAATGTGGTGAAAAGTTTAAATAATCTGTTATGCAATAAACTAAAAATCGATTTATGTATATTATATTAATACGAAAATAAAAAATCGTTTTTTCTGCATGTTATATTAATAAGGGAGCAAGTAATTGGTTTTATGTATATTACATTAATAAGGAAGCAACAAATTGGTTTTATGTATATTGAATTTACCCTTTGCCTGCCGTGGGCGTATATATACGCCTTTCCGAAGTATTATACTAAAAAAAACATACATACTGGTGGCACTTGGGAGCGAATCTTGTAAGCGTTTTTCGGCAGGTAAGGAATTTTAATAAGTTAACACCGAATTGGTTTTGTGTGTGTATTATATTACTAAGGAAGCATTATTATTTGGATTATTTATTGGAATTATTAAATTTTGAAGTTTATTGTGGTCGAGATGTTTCATTATTTCATATTCAATATAATAGTTTATATTCTATTTAATAATACTGAAGCATATAGTAAAATATTGGACTGTTTTTAACCCTCCATTTCCCCTAATACTATCAATAATGAAGAAAAATGTAGGAATGTCTATGTGTGTACATGCATTCTACGAATGAAACATTTTTTACCTATATTTACCAATTTTATCTCTGCACTTAGAACGTAAGATTACACACATTTAAGAAATTTCTTTGAAATCTTTATTAATTAAAAATAAATCGAAGAATTGACTTTATAACAATTTAAATGCCAAACCACCGCAACAAAAATTTATTTTTAAATAATATTAAATTTTTATTTTAAAACATTTTAATAATATCAATATTTTTACTATAAAACTGTTTTCCATTTTTAATGGATTCTTATTAAATATTTTAACGTTCTGTATATCCTTCATCGTTGTTATAAAATGTAAACTATTTATAATATTGTTACTAATATTTCATCTTGTATTATACTTTCTAGTATGTGAATTATTTAAAAAGAAAGAATTGTTATTACTACGTATTAAAATTTATAACTTTGGTGGATTCCCAAGATTCATAACGTTTCGTGTCCAAAAAGCACACTTTTAAAATTATATCTTAATCTGAAAAGGGCTTTGAACTCAACAAATAACTCAGCATTTCCTTAGATTTTGTTCCCATTTGGATTTTTGTTGACGTATTTCCTTAAAAGGTTTAAATTGTATTAATATTTACTTCGGTAAGGCTTATGTTTTACATTTGTGGATATTACATAAATTATTTCCAAAAGTTAATTTTCTTTTTAAACAGTCAAATGTTCTAAAATTTTAAAAAAATCTTTAATAAAAAGTAGATAATTACATGATTCATATATAATTGGACAATAAAAGTATTCTACGCGTTATTTTTTCATTAAAGTAGAACCAAATCACAATAAACAGAAGAAAATTTGAATTTATGCAATTTATATGTATATAGATTCTCTTTTCTTTTTATAATTGTAGGATTTACAAAAAAAAATGTTAAAAACTTTAACTGCAAAAAATATATAGTTATATGATTCATTTATGACTGATCTTCTAAAATACAACGTGCATTATTTTTTAATCAAATAATATGAAAGAAAAAAAATTAATTGGAAGTTGCCATTGTTGTTTTATTCAACTGTTGAAATAAATACATTAATTATTTCCAAATGCCTTCTTTAACAGTCGAACATTCGAAAATGTTAAAAAATACTCTTTAACAAAACATAGAAAATTATATGTAAATGGACACTAAAGTCCATTTTTTCAATTAAACAGTACCAAATCAAAATGAAGTGAAGAAGAAAATTTAAACTGACATACGCCGTTGTGACTTTTTTCAACAACTCGAAACAACTACATAAATTATTTATGCAGTTATTATGCAAATGGATGCGTATTTCCTTTTTATAATTGCCATATCTACAAAATATTTATAAAAAATCAACAAAAAATATATAGTTATATGATCAGTTAAGAGTAAACAACTGAAATACTACGTACACTATTTTTCGACTAAAAACTACCATATTTAAATGAAGTACAGACTACCGGCAAATGCCACTGTGGCGTTATTTAAAATTTTCATTTCATTTTTTATACTGTAAAACAGTTAAATATATTAAAGGAACTCGTTTTAAAAAACGACAAGGTTAAAAAAATATGCCATGAAAATAATTTATGAAGTTGCAACTATTCTGATAGCTATATAAAAAGATCATGTAAATTTGTTAGAAATTACATGATCCTTATGCCGTCAGCAAAAATTCAATCTGCGTTGTAAACATATAAACGTCTTTGAATTCATTAACATAAATTTGTAGTTTGCATGCTTCAAATAATTTATTACTTTTACTGTCCTGTTATTACTATGAGAAAAGTAGTTTCCATT